>JAODAL010070329.1:0-15966 GCA_025379985.1 Phyllomedusa bahiana | reverse complement strand
ATTTTTCTATAATAATTAAAATTTAAAAAAATTTTTAAAAAATTTTGTTAAAAAACCAGTTTAACACAAAGCTCCAATTAAGCAACCAACATAAAAGCTTTTTATTTAGACAATAAAAGGAAAAATATCACAGCAGGGGGTTGCTGGGGTCCCAAAACATCCGGGCTGGGGCCCTTAAGTTTTTCTGATGGGGCGATTCACATATTTTTGCGCTCATTGTAAAAACTGCGGTGTATTTTAAGAAAAAAACCTTTTGTATGAGGCTCACAGAAATTAATATTACACTGCAGTTTACATTTAGTAATTACAGGACTTCTCTAAGAGTTGTTCTCTTTCTCTTTTTCCCATCTGTCCCGACCCTTTTCTCTTCACATCCACAACCTCACTGAAAAATTTAAAAAACCCAACATTTTAGACCCTCATTTTCACTTTTCTCTACAATTTCCTATCCTATACAAACTCCCCCTTCTACGTGCCCCAAAGGTAATATTTCCCCCCCATAGCCAGGTTGAGCCCCCTTTACCAAGTAGCGCCCCTTCTGCCATTTTTATTACCCCCTCAGCCAGGTTCTGCCCTCTGTAGCTGGGTTACTGCCCCCTTTACAGTAATATCCCCTGAGCCAAAATTTTCCCCCTTGTAGTCGGGTTTTAGCCCCCTGTACCAGTAAATGCCCCCTTAGCCATTTTAAAATTTTGCCCCCCCTTAGCCGGGTAATATCCCCCCTTAACCCATAATTTTCCCCCTTAGCCACATAAATGCCCCCGTAGCCAGTTATATGCCCCTCTGTAGCCATGAATGACCCTGTACCATATATGCCCACCTGTACCAGTGATATGCCCCCCCTTTACCAATATATGCCCCCTGAGCCAATGATTCCCCCCTGACCTTTTACACCCCCCTTACCCAAAGAAAGCCCCGTACCATGTTTCCCCCCCTGTAGCCTAATGCCCCCCGTACCATAGATCCCCCTGTAGCAGTAACCCCCCTGAGCCAGTAATCCCCCCTGTACCCATTGATGCCCCTGTGCCGTACCCCCCCCTGTAGCCATAGATGCCCCCGTACCAGGATTCCCCCTTAGCCATGATGCCCCCCTGTAGCAGTGATTGCCCCCCTGTAGCATAAAGGCCCCCTGTAGCAGGTTTTCCCCCCCTGACAGTAAAATCCCCCTGTACCATAATCCCCCCCCTTACCATAGATCCCCCCCGTAGCCAGTAGATGCCCCCCTGAAAGCCATAACCCCCCTTAGCCAAGATCCCCCCTGTAGCCAGTAGTTTCCCCCTGTAGCCATGAAAAGCCCTCTATAGCCAGTACATCCCCCTGACCAAGATATCCCCCCTGTCAGAGGCGTTCCCCAGGGTCCCAAAAAACACCCGGGGGGCTGGGGCCCTTAAGTTTTTTTGAGAGGGCTGGGTTCACACCCGGATTTTTTGCTCTCTTTGTGAACTGGGATGTATTTTTACAGAAAAAAACCCCTTTGTATTGGCTCAGCAGAAAATAAGTGATTACACTGCATTACTTTAGTGACTTACAGAGACTCTCTAAAGTTTTTCTCTTTCCTTTTCTTCTCCATCCGCCCAACGCCAGACATCTTTTTTCATCCACAACTCTTCACTGAAAAATTTACTAAACAAACATCTTAGGAAATTGTAGAGAAATGCTGATAAAATGAGGAGTCTATCTCTATACAAACTCCCCCTCGATAGTGCCCCAAATGGTAAAATTCCCCCCCTTGTATAAAATATTTGCCCCCTTTTCCCAAAAGATTTCCCTTCTAGCCAGGTTATTAGCCCCTTATAAATTTACGCCCTCGTAGCTAGGTTACGCCCCCTTAAGGCAGTAAAAATCCCCCCGGGTACCTTTTAATATCTCCTTGTATCGGGTTATGGCCCCTGTAGCCAGTAATATCCCCCCCCTTACCCAGGTAATATGCCCCCCCCTTGCCACATAATTTTCCCCCTTTAGCCACATAATATCCCCTCTGTACCATGATATCCCCCCCGGGGTAGGCCAGTGATATCCCCCCTTGGCCAATGAATGCCCCCTTTAAAAATGATAGCCCCCCCCCTGTACCCCGTAAAATGCCCCCTGTATCCTTATAGGCCCCCTTACCAGTGATCCCCCCCTGTACCAGTAAAATGCCCCCCCTGTAGCCAGTAAAAATCCCCCCCCTGTAGCCGAGTGATATCCCCCCCCCGTAGCCCCTTATATGCCCCCTGTAGCCATGATGCCCCCGTACCGTGATTTCCCCCCGTAGCCATAAAGCCCCCTGTAGCCAAGATATCCCCCCCCTGTAACCAGTAGATCCCCCTGTGCCAAATAGATCCCCTGTACCATGAAAGCCCCCCTGTAGCCAAACATACCCCTGTAGCCAGTTTTCCCCCCTGTACCAGTAATCCCCCCGTACCAGTACATCCCCCTGTCCATAAAACCCCCCTGTACCCAGGTTTAACCATTCCCCCCTGTACCCTGAACCCCCCCATTACCCCAATGATGCCCCCGAAACCATATATACCCCCTGAAGCCAGTACATGCCCCCGTACCAAGATATGCCCCCCGTCAGGGGGTTGTGGGGTCCCAAAACTGGGGGCCGGGGGCCAATTTTCTGAGTAGGGCGGGGTTTAAAAACGGTATTTTTTTGTCTCATTGGAACTGGGGATGTTTTTTACAGAGAAAAAACCTTTTATTGGGCCAGCAGAAATAAATGATTCACTGCATTTAAAATTTTTAGTGCTTACAGAGATTTCTCTGAAGGTTGTTCTCTTTCTCTTTTTTCTCCCCCCGGCCCAGACCCATGACATCTTCTTCAGCCCAACCTTCCTAAAAAATTTACTAAACAAACATCTTAGGAAATAAAAGAAAAAAAACGATAAAATGAGGAGTCTATCTCTAACAAACCCCCTGTATAGGCCCCAAAGGAAATAATTACCCCCCTTTGGGGGGAAAATATTTCCCCCAACCAGGTTTGTAGCTCCATTTAACCCAAAAGCTCCCCTTCAGCCGGGTTTTTTGCCCCTCAAATCAGGTTACTGCCCTCTGTACTAGTAACTCCCCCCTTTGGGCAGTAATATGCCCCCAGCCGTAATAGCCCCTTGACGGGTTAAGCCCCTGTAGCCAGTAAATGCCCCCCTAGCCAGGTTTTCCCCCCTAGCCAATAAATTTTTTTCCCCCCTTTACCCCCACAAAATATGGCCCCCGGGGCCAGTTGATATGCCCCCCCGTACCATATATCCCCCCTCTGTAGCCAGGAATCCCCCCTTTTCCTGAAAATGCCCCCCGTACCAAGATGCCCCCGTAGCCAGGATGCCCCTTACCAGTCCATTCCCCTTAGCCATATATGCCCCCCCTTAGCCATATATGCCCCCCCCCCCAGTGAATGCCCCCCGTAGCCAGTGATGCCCCCCTGTACCGTGATATGCCCCCCCCGAGCCAGTAATCCCCCCTGTACAGAATCCCCCTATAGCCAGTGAATGCCCCTGAGCCAGTTTTTTCCCCCTGTAGCCATTTTTCCCCCTGTACCAAATATGCCCCCCTGAAAACCAGTAGATGCCCCTGTACCAAAATTTCCCCTGTAGCCAGAGATATGCCCCCCTGTAACCAGTAGATGCCCCCTGTAGCCAATAGATGCCCCCTCTAGCCAGTGATATGCCCCCCTGTAGCCAGTGATATGCCCCCCTGTAGCCAATACATGACCCCTGTAGCCAGTGATATGCCCCCTGTAGCCAGTACATGCCCCCTGTAGCCAGTGATTTCCCACCTGTAGCCAGTAGATATGCCCCCCCTGTAGCCAGTGATGCCCCCTGTAGCCAGTGATATGCCCCCCTTGTAGCCAGTAGATGCCCCCTGTAGCCAGTGAGATGCCCCCCTGTAGCCAGTAGATGCCCCCTGTAGCCAGTGATATGCCCCCTGAAGCCAGTACATGCCCCCTGTAGCCAGAGATATGCCCCCCATCACAGGTATTTGTAGTCCAATTATTTGTAGTCCTTAAGGCAGAGTCATTTCTTATGTAATTTGTGTATTGGGGAACACACTGAATACGGCTGCAGCCAGGAGAGTAGCTATGAGGGGTTTAGAGGCAATCCTCACTACCAGCCGCCTGAGGGGGCCCTAACGCTCTTCTGCCACACAGAGTCCTTAGGTTATGTTCACACGGCTTGATTGCGGGACGTATTTCGCCCCGCAATTACGCCGTTTGTAAGGTGGCAGGTGGGCCGGAAGCCCCATAGACATCCATTGTTCTCGGCTCGTATATGCCGTGAATAAATGACATGTCCCTTCTCTCCCCGCTCGCCGTATTGTCTGAGCAGGGAGAGGAGACGTAATCCATAGTTCTCTATGAGAACTGTGGATTACCGTAATGATTGGGACATATTTCAGCCGTATTTCGCGCAGTACAGCGCGAATTACAGGCTGAAATACGTCCCAGAATAAGCCATGTGAACATAGCCTTAAGAGCATCATGGGCCCCTGGGCAGAACACTGCAGAAGGCCCTGTCCATATACATGATATCACACTAGGTCATGCCTCTAGCCACCCCCAAACACACCCATATTATCACGGCACTTATGTCTGCACACCGGCAGCCTACAAGACTGATTGACAGGGCAAGGAGCCTTTGTCTCCCTTCTCTTCCATGATTTTTATTTGTTTGCGGATCCTAAAAATACACAAACAGTAAAATAAGCAAAGCCAACCATGGGATCCTGGATATGTTTTTTGTATTCCTGGGAGAAGCATACACCACTTAGGGCCCCTATACTTGTGGGGCCCCTGGGCAACTGCCTAGTGTGCTCAATGGAAAAGATGGCCCTGCTGCCACATAAGACACTAGTATCTAAATACACATGAAGCTAGGACCCAAATTTTCTTTTTGCATTAGGGCCCATGGGCTTCAAAGGGAAACCTTTGGCTGGGCTGATCTCACCTCACACTTGTGTCCAACAAAAGGGCTGGCTTTTTTGTTTTTGTGCCCAAAAACAATTTTTATTTTCTTTTCTGCCTGAAATAAGTCTGCATTTTATTTTCTTGTACACTGTAGTGTAATAACGAAATACTGTGTATATGGAAGTGAAACTGAAAAGCGCAGAGCAAAGGAATAAACCAGGGGGGTCTTGCAACTACTAATGCCAGAAGGACTGTTCCCATTCACTGACAGCAAGCACAAGTATTGAAAATGGAAAGGAATTGTTTCAAGTTTATTTCAGAGTTGGGGGTTATTAGACAAGAATTTAGCTTTATTTATATAACATTGGAGCAAAGCAGGAACATCACACAAAGGAAAGGATGATCCAGTCTACAGAGGTCAGGAGTCAGCCCTGGGGGTCTCATTGCAGAAATTGTTAGTTGATAAAATATATAACATACTGACAAGAGATAGCCCATGGTGCCACCTTCCTGACAGGTCAATCATGGGTGACCCTAGTGGAGAGAACTTAGAGCAGTGAGCAAATGGAGGAAATAATGGTATGATCCACAGGCGCTGCTCATGCTGAAACACACCGTGATCAATCCCATACCATTCCTATAGAGATTATTTCATGTGGACTATGGTGCAAGTGATCAAAGCGAGAATAAGAGAGCAGAACCTGCCAAGCTCCTACAGTTAGTGCACATTATAACCTGATGGTCCTAGCATGCAAGTTCTCAGGTCAGCAGTAGTGATGAGCGATTACGTCGACTATCGTCATCGGGTCAATAGTCGATAACGGCAATTATCAAGACGATTTCCGATAGTCGATAATAGATTATCGCCGATGACCATTAAAGTCTATGGGAGAGCAACAACACCTTCATTCTTACACACAAACAGGGCTGGAGAAGCTGGAATTAACATCCACAACAGTCAAATGGATACGTGCTACATCTTAGGCAACACACTTAGGTTATAAAAGCCACAGAAAAAACTCACAGACCATTCACTTTCCCTGTCTGTACCACAGCATGACCCTTAAACCTGCATGACCCACAAATTGAAAAGTGCCAGAAGGCAGTATGATTTGAACCATCATTTTACTTGAACTGGACATTGAATATCCCTGTCCTGGAACACAGCAAGCCCCAAACCTGCATGACCCCCACATTAAAAAGTGCCGGAAAAAGGAGTCTTTCAACCACCATTTTAGTTGAACTGGACATTGACTATACCTGTCCTGGAACGCAGCACGAGCCCCAAACCTGCATGATCCCAGATTAAAAAGTGCCGGAAAAAGGAGTCTTTCAACCACCATTTTAGTTGAACTAGACATTGACTATATCTGTCCTGGGTAACTTACATCTGTTCAAGTCTTCCTGTACCTCCCTTGTACAATTCAGAGGAATATTTGTACCAGCTATTTTGTGCATGCCAGTTTTTTTTAGTAGTTTAATTCTAGAAAACACATTTTTAAAATAGGATGGAATCCCACCACATCTTTGTTTCTCTTTTTTTAAATGTATTAAATGGGTTGTCTCACTACAGGGATTGCAAGCTATGTTAAAGATCTTGCAAAAACAAGTCATTTTGCAATATGTGTCCATTAACAGTATACTACCTATTCCTGTTTCTGACAGCACCATCACCCTTGAGCCACTCTTGACAATTGTGAAGAACAAATGTCTGTTAGAAACCACATTTTTTACAATAGGACCTGTAGTATAGCTGCATTTCACGGCAACATGCCCCCAAAAATTCAAAACATGACCCTTGAAACACTTTTGACAATTGTGAAGAACAAATGTCTGTTAGAAACAACATTTTTTTTTTATAATAGGACCTGTAGTATTGCTGCATTTCAAAGCAGCATGACCCAAAAATTTATAAAAATGACTTCTCAGCCACTGTTAAAAATTGTCAGGGAGAAATGCCACTTAGAAGCCACATATCTGTTCCAAAGGACCATGATTCTGTAGCGGCCGGCCCCCGCGCTCTGGCCCCGGGCCAAAAGGCCACCCGGGGCCCTTTTCCCCCGGGGATCCCTGCCCGGGACGGGGGGCCCGCTTGGCCGGGGAGGGGCCCAAAGGGGGCCGCGCTCGCTTCGGTCACTCCCCCAAACCCTTTTTCCTGCTTTTGGGGCCCCGCCCCCTACTGGCCGTGGCCGCGGGCCCGCTTTTAACCGTTTCCGCGTCGCCCTTTGGGGCTTTTAAAAGGGGCCAGCGCGCCGAAAATTTGGGGGGGCTGCCCCCCTTTTTGCTCCCCCTTTATTTTTTGGGTAAACGTCACGGGATTTTCCTTGTTTGGATCTATGTTGCCCCGTCCCCTTTGGGGAAAGGGTTCCAAAAGTATATTTTTCCCCCTTAGTCCCCCAAACCTCTTGCTACGTTTTCAACTCCAAACCTCAGCCGCCCGCTCCTGCCCTTTCCTCCCCTGTCCACGACCACGAACCATTGCCGCCTCCCTAAACCTTAGGGCCTTTGCCCATGACTAGGGGTTTTCCTGGACTACATTTGCCCTCGCGACCCCCGGCCCCATCGAAAGAAAGTCACGTCAGGGGGGCACCTGGTAGCCCCCACGCCCCCAGAAGTCCATCCCGTTTTTGCGGCGGGCTCTGGTAAAAACCCGGGGGCTCCCTTAGATTCCGCCCCCTGGCGTGGTTTAAACCTCCCATCGTTTGGGGGGTTTCCAAAGAGGATCCACCACCCCCGGGTTACAGTTAGACCCCACCCATGGATCCCCCAAAGGGGCCCCTCCCAAAGTTTTGCGGATCTCACAACATTGTCCCCCAAAACCCCCGCAGCAGTTTCGCCCCAAAAAAGCACAGCCAATTGGTCAGCTGTCCCCCCAGATGCCCCCAATTCCGGGATCCCAGCACGGGCAACCTGCCTCTTCGCCAGCGGTTTCTATCCCCCCTCGGCCGTCCCACTGGAACCGGGGGCCCCAAGCTTCCCCCTTTCCCTTTACCCCCCAAGTTTGAGGGGGGAATCAAAGGCTTTGCGGGGGTTTCATCACGCGGGGCCCCTTGCCCCGGGGGGAAAGCTAGGGCCCCCGGCCAGTTTCCTACCAAAAACCCAAGGTGGCTTTTGGGTGGTGGCCTTTTACCCCGGGAAAGGGCCCCTGGCCTGGGCGACCCCTTCTTTGGGACCGGAAATGACCATGACCCAGACCTACAGGCCTTTCAGAATTCCGCGCCTTCGGGACCCCCCCCCTTCCCCCCGCTGGGGTCTTCTGCGGAGCCCGGCGCTTTTTGAATTTACGTCAGGGGACTCCCCCGTAGGAGATTATGGGTTTTCCAATTCCCACCCAAAGCTCCGAGCTGTCGTGGAATGACGCCGTTTCCTTTTGGCCCACTTTCAAGAAGGGCCTGTAAAGCAGAGTAAAGGACGGCGGGCGAAAGGGGCCCCTTCCTCTTGTTGGGGCTCATCCCCCCGGGCCAAAACGCTTTGACTTTGCGTTTTGCAGAAAAGACAGCAGGTCCGCCGGGAAAGCGGTTTTGGGCAAAAACCCCCGTCAAACCTCGTTGGCCCCGGTGTTCCAAGATCTCCACTCCCCTCCTCCCGGGGTTTCCACTGAAAAACCCATGCAGGTGGAGGGGTGCTCACTTTTTCCAAAAAATTTCTGAGCTGCCCCCGCCCCCGGGTTGGAAAACCTCCCCTTTTAACTGCGCCAGCCCGGCCCATTTTCTTGGGAAGTTGTCCGCAGCGTCCCCCAGGTTCGGGAAAGCTCGAACCTGGGAGCCATAGGAGGGGGTCCCTAGGTGCTCGGGTCTTCCTCCCCAAACGACTGATGTTCCCTTGGAGGTCCCCCACGGTGCTGGCCTATCTCTTGGGGGTCCCCCCTTTCCCCGGGGGAACTCCGGTTTCTGCCGGGAACTTTTTATTCATGCCTCCTTGGTGTCCGCAATCGGGGGCCAAATCAACGCTTGGAAAAGCCGTTCTCACCCTCACCGTCAGGGGGGAGTTTCTAAACACCCCAAACCGGTTCATCACCCGGCCCTTTCCCTTTCCGGGTGGGGGCCCTACAAAAAACGGAGAAAAATCCCCTTTCATGTCCTGCCTCGCGCTTCTTCGGCGATCCTTTTGGGGAAACCCTGGCTGCAATGTCACGCCCCTACGCTTAAATTGGGGACAGGGGGAAGTTCAAACGCTGGGGTTCGGATTTGCCAGGTTTCTTTTTGGGTTTGGCCCCAAACGCCCGGTTTCCCCATCTCCTCCCCCAAGGCATTTTTTCAAGTCTTACCGGGTCTGCCAGGGGAAGGTTCCCAGGTTTTGGAGATGGGGTTTCTCGAAAAAAACGGGGCTGAAAGTTTACCCCCCCCCAAATGGGCCATAATGACTTTCCCCCATAGACCCCCTTCCGGGAACCAGTCCCCCCGGGGTAGGGTTTTACCCCTGCCCGTCCCCGGGACTCAGGCCATGTGGGTTTAAACAAAAGGAGTTTTTGGGCCCCAAAGGGGGTTAAATCCCAAAAGTCCCCTCGCCCCGGGGGCTGGCTTTTTTTTTGTCCAGAAGAAAGAGGGCCCTCTTGGGCCCGGGTATTTTTTTACAGGGGGTTAAACCCAAGACCCACGGGAAGAATCGCTACCCAAAAACCCTGATATCGGGCCCTTTAAATCGGCTTGTGGACCCAAGGGTTTGTTTACAAAAATTGGGAAACCGCGCGGTGCCAAAACCTTTTTTAAAATTCCGTGAGGGGGACCAGGGGGAAAACTCTTTCAACCCCCAGGCGGCCCAATTTCGGTTTTCCATGATGTTTTTTGGGGCTAGGGCAACGCCCCAGCCGTATTTCGGGAAATTCGTCAAGGACAAATTCAGAGATTGTGTACCCTGCGTCTTTGGTGTATCGGGACATATTTTTGATTTTTTTCCCCCCCGACATACAGCCCATCGGGAAAAGTATCCCGGGGTCCTGCGACGCCCTGGGAAAAATCGACGTACCCAAAGCTGGCAAGTGTCGGTTCCCCCCGGGCCCAGTCTTCCTTTTCCTTGGGTACATAGCCCTCTGATCGTGGCCTGCAATGGCCCAGCTAAACTTTCCCCGCATCCAGAAAGTGGCCACGCCCGGGCCCGGGGGCGATTCAACCCCTTCCGGGGTTTTTCCCCAAACTACCCCCGGCATTTTTATTCCCCCCTTCTCTTCGCGGGGGGGTTTCCCATCTTTGGCTCTCCCCAAAAGGAATCCCAAAACCCCGAGATGTTGGCCCCGTCTGTGGGGAAGCACTCTCTCAACTGAAGTCTGGTTTTCCCCTTGGGCCCTTTATCCTTTGTCCGGACCCGGGGATAACCCCTTCACCGGGGAGGGGGAAAGCCTTTTCCGTGGGACCCAGGGGCGGCCCCTAAACCCAAAAGGGAACCCTAAAGCAAAAAAGTTATTGCGGTTTTTTCTCCAGGACCCTCGCCGGTGAACGAACAACACCATGGGAGATGGGAAAAATTTCTGGCCATCAAATTGGCTCTGTAGGAGTGGGGGACATTTGTGGGGGGGCCCCTTTCCACCCATTCAAGTCTTCAGGACCCCAAAAAATCTTCGTCCCCCTCCAAAACTGCCCACGGGGAATCCTTCGCCGGGGGCCAGGTGGTCACTCTTTTTCTCTTGCTTTGACTTCGGATCCCCTTTCCCGGGCCGGGCCCCGAAAGAACGTCAAGGCTGATGCCCCCCTTCCAAAAGCCCGCCCGTTAGGGAAAGAACCTGTGCCCCCAGCACATTATTCTCCCGAACTGATCCACGCCCCTTTTGGGGAAACTTCGGGGGGGAAACCCCCGGGGGCAAAGCTACGTTCGTCCACCCGCCTGACGGAGAATTCGGGAGGGGGGGAATAGTTTTCTTTGCCGGTCCCCCGGGAATGAAAGTCCCCACGCCCTCATCTAAAGGGCCCGCTACTGGGGGCCCAAACCCCTCCCCAAAAGGACATCAAAGATTTTGTTCTCCCCTTTTGGTCACGTGGTCCCCGGAAAAAGGGGTTTCCATGCCTTAGGCCCTGGGGCCTTTTTACCCCTCTGCCCCGTCCCAGACTCCATGGACCAAAATAGGAAAGGACTTAAAAAACCCCTTTCCGCCCTCTTGGGGGAAAATTTCTGAAATCGGGGTGGTCACGGGTTTGATTCTCAAAATGTCCCATTCGTGCCCCCCCTTTGGGGGGGGGGGTTTTCCCCCGGGGCCCCCTCAACTGGCGGGAAATTTTCCTTCCAGCTTTTTTTTCGTCCGCATGGATTCCCCTGCATATCGTGTCCTGATTGGGGCGTCCAATTTGTCCCCAATTTTTTTGGGGGGCCCTGGTTCTGGGCTTGCAAAAAAAAATTTGGCTTTTCTTCTCCCTTTCCCCCCATCCCCAGACAAAGGGCAAGGGGGAAAAGGGGAATCAAAATGAGCGAAAAAACGGCCATTTGGGCCCCCGGCCTTTTTAGGAAAAATGGGCCGAGCTGCTTCCGGGGGCTGAGTTTCCTACAACCATCGGGGGACTTTTTTTTCCCCCTTTCCCGGGTTGGCCCTAGGGTCGTCCCCCCAACCCCCGTCCCCCCCCTTGGGGCTAGACCCCCCGAGGTTTCCCCGCGGGGGAAAAAACCAAGTGCCCAGGCTTTCAAGGCCTTTTTGGCGGGAGACCCGACTTCCCTTTAACCCCGGGCCTCTGCCCCAAAAAGCCCCCCGGGCCGACAAGAGGGGGAGGCCCCCCCCCCACTTTCCACCGGGGAAAAGGGTTGTGGTCTCTCCCAATACGTACGCCTCAAGGCCCCAGTTTAAATTTGGGTCCCGCATTTTCGGGGGCCCTTTTAAATGCCCCGGGTCAGTTTAAATTTCCCAGTGTGCTACAAGCCTGCTCCCCCCTTTTTTCCTTCGGATTCCAAACGCCCTTCCACGTCTCCCTCCAAAAAGCCCCTTGGTCTTAAAACCCGGGTTCCCCTCGAAAGAGGGGCGTCCCTTTCCTCCGGTGGTAGAGCCCTCGATGTATTTGAGGTAAAAGGCCCTTTTTTGGGAAATGAAAAACCAAAAGGGGGAAAAAAGGTTCTTCCGGTGGGACGGGAAAGGGGCTTGGGTCCCAAAAAGAGGGGTTTTTGGGGGAACCGGGAATCTAAAAATTTTGGACCAAAAACTTTTGCAGGTTCCTTCGGCCAAAAAAAGGGGGGGAAACCCTAAGGGGGGGGGTTAACTGTGGGCGGGCGGCCCCCCGCCCCGGGCCCGCGGCCGCAGGGCACCCTTTCCCCCCTCTCTGGGGGAACCCTCCCCCGGGTTGGGGGTGGCGTTTCCCCGGCCGCGGGCGGGCCGGGGGCCCGCGTTTTTTCCCGGGGCCGGTCCCCCTCACCTGCCCTCGTTCCTGCTCGGGTGGGGCCCCCCTGTGGCCGTGGCGTGCGTCCCCGGGCTTTTTCTGGCGGCGCGCGCTCGTCCTTTTTGTTTTTTAAAAGGGCCCAGCGGGGCCGAAGTTTGGCTGTTTTGCCAGGGGCCCCCTATTTTTTTTGGTGACGTAAAGCGGGGGATTTCCTTGCGGGATCTATTTTGCCCCTTTTGCCCTTAGAAAAGTGTTCCAAAAGTATATTCGCCCCCTTCCCCTTTGAAACCAGCCCCTTGTACTTTTCTCGTTCCCGGAACCTCTGCCCCCTGCCCTAAACCTTTCCTCCCTGTCCACGACCACAAACCCATTGCCGCCTCCCCTTTAAAAAACCCTTAGGGCCCCTGCCCACGACGTTTCCCGGGAACTACATTCGTACCTCGTTTGCACCTGGGGCCGCCATCGCAAGCAAGTCACGTCAGGGGGACAAACCTGGTGGGCCTCAGCCGCGCAAGCCCACCCCATTTTTGCGGGGGGGGCTCGGGTTTAAACCGGGGGCTACTTGATTCCTTTCCCCTTTGGCGGGGCCCTTAAACCCTATCACGCTTGCGGGGGTCCAAGGATCCACCCCCCAAAGCCTTTTAACAGATTCTAGCTGAAACCTCACACCCAACATGACCCCAAAAAATTATAAAAATGCCCTTCTCAGGCCCCTTTTAAAAAAATTGTGAGGGAAAAATCCCAAACTTAGAAGCCACATTTTTTTTCCCAAAGGACCTTGTTTCCCTTGTTGAAACTCACAGCACATGCCCCCAAAACCATTGACAACGGGGAAAAAATTCTAAAGATAAAGGAGTAAAGGGGGTTTGGGGTTTTTTCATAAAACCCTTGGGTCTTTTACAGTCTCCTCACAGAAAAACCCAGCAAAATGAATTTTTGGGGAACTGAGAATAAAAATTGCAGTAAGAAATGATCTTTTAAAAAAAAAAATTTTCAAGAGGACCATTTCTGTTTGAAAAGGAATGTGAGGTAGACTAATCGGTGACCTCAGCAATTGGGGCCACAACATCATCAGAGATCCATGCCTGATTCATCTTGATGAAAGTCAAACGATCCACATTATCTGTGGAAAGCCGGGTGCATTTGTCTGTAATGACTCCTCCCGCTGTGCTGAAGGTCCGCTCAGATATGACGCTGGCTGCTGGGCAGGACAACATCTCTATGGCTGGCGAGCGAGCTCGGGCCATTCATCCATTTTTGGGATACCCAGAAGTCAATTGGGTCCGGAACACATCCAAAAACATCGGTGCTGAGACGCAGATAGTCGTGCACCATGATCTTAAGCTGGTCTCTGTGTGTTGTATGTGTGCCCTGCATGACATGCGTTGGTGAGGTGGTAAATAAAGATTGCCAGAGTTCACCCATTAGGCTTATGCCACCTTGTCTGCGGCTGCCGCTACAGCTACTTGGCACTCTACTGCTGCACTCGCTGACGGGTTCCACCGTGACATTTGATGAACGGAAGCAACGAAACAGATGTCTCCAGTTGATCAAAAATCAAGGTCTACATTTTCCCGCCATTTTACTCTCTATTGGGTGGGGGGAAGGAAAGTGCTGAGTTTTGTTTTGTACCAGGATCTAGGAGGGTGGCCACCCAATAACTGTTGTTCATTTTGATGGGCCCTTTAAAGCAGGATCATGTTGGAGGAAATTGAGCATCCAAGCACTCATTTTACAGATGGAGCCTTGATTTCCCAAGCCTCTGGTCGAGGGCACTACAAACTAATCTTCCTCATTTACCTCCGCCTCAAATTCGCGCCAACCTCTTTCCAAGGCAGGGATGTTTGGTAACGTCGGTGTCTAGGAATACCTCCTCCTCCGCTTCCTCCGGCACAGCTTTCAACACAGCCCTGACTTGCCTGAATAGGCACCCTGAGAACTGATGCGCCCCTTGCACTAGCCTGGACCCCGAACCACTGCCTAATAAAGACCAAAAAAAATTTTGGAAACTGTCGGCCTTGGGATCAGGGAGAGAAAAGGCTCCGTGTCGCATCTGTGTCCCTCCTCTTTCTTTGGGGGGGCCTGTTTTCAGAGGTCCAACGATCGTTTCCAAACTAAGATCACCACAAGCTCATGCGACAAGGGCATTGCCCGCACTGACCATTTTGGGGCTTCTTCAAAACGGCAAGGAGGGTGCAAAGCTCTTTCCCTGCCTCCATTTTCCGGGTGCTGAACACCCAGTCCGCCCGCGCTTTCAGGCCATGTGCACTTCGTCTCTAAGGGCATTGGCGCCTGCCACAATCGCGGGAGCATGGGAGGGTGGAATTCCAGGTGTTGCCACCAACAATGAAAGGTTTGACGGGAGGCCGAGGGTACGCTGCAACGAAAGCCGGGCGGGAAAAAGCAGGGTGCGAAGGGACGAAGTGCGAACTCAGACCTCAAGCCTTCCCAGCAGGACCCCAGCCCCAGGTAGCTTTTAAAAATTTCGGGACGACAAGGTTCATACATGTGCCAGGCAAGGGATTGTCCAGCCTCCCGATCAAAGGGGCGGGTCAGCAATTTCGCCGTTTCACACACCCCCTTCCCTGGCACAAGGTTTTTGTCCCCACCAGCTCTCGTCTCGTTGCGGGGCCGTCCCACACTCCTGCCTGTGTTCCGGCCCTCCAAGAAGATTAATTTCAACACGGCCGGGTTTTTCTCTGGCCTGTGCCCCCAAGGCCCTTTGGGGGAAAGAGCCCTGCACCACCCTGCGTTTTGAAGAGCGTGCCAAGCCAGAGCCACCGTCACCACCAGAGAAAACCACCAAGCTCCCCCAGTGACGTCACAAGAAATATAGGGGGTTTGGGCCCGTTTTTACTAGTCCATTTCGGTGGTCGATGGACTTTTCCAGCACAGAGCAGACACCGCTTGAAATTTAGTGACACGGGCTGCCGGGGCAGGAGGGGTTTTTCGGGGCAAAAAATGCCTGTCGATCTAGTTTTGGGGGACAAGGGGCCATAAAGTGGGAACCAACTGTGTCCCCAAAATAAAGAAAATTTTTCCAAGGCCAAAAGCCGGGAAATGCCGACATTCAGGCTTTTGGCTTTGGGGATGTTTTGGGTTAAAGTTTTTCTTCTGTCCAAACCTGGGAAGACAAAGGTTCTGCTAGACGGTTTGCTACGGGTGCAGGTCTCAAAAATGGGGGAAGCAGAAGGGGTAGGATGGGCTCTGGGGGTGGGTGGACCGGGCATGGTGGGGCGAAGCGGGGGCTGTTCCCGATCATACTTGAAGAATGCCAGGAGGGGAAACCCTTTGGGGGTGGCGGGGGAGGCGGGGGGACAAGGGGGTGCAGTGGTTGGGAAAACCCGACATCGTGTGGCCCTTTTTGGGCCCAAAGGTTTTTCCCCCATTTCAACTCTCATTCGCTGATGTGACTAGAAAATTTGTGGGGGTTAAAAAAACTAAGATTCTTGCCCCTCTATGGTTTACGGCAAAGGGGGGCTTGACATCGCCCGGGGGAATCAAGGGTTGCTCGAAAAGAAGGCCCGGTTGAGAGGGCCCCGGGCCTTTTTCGTTTGGGATAAGCCCCGAGTAGCGGGGGGGCTCCCTTTTCCGGGCTGGGGGGAATCATATCACGGAAATTCTGCCCCCCCCCTCCCCCTCCCTTTTTGAGGCGGGACCCGTATTTTCAATCCCCATCGTCTTTCCCTCGTCAGTGATTTAAGCGCTCCAACAAATTCTGTGGAAAAACCACGTTTGATCCGCAAAGTTGTTTTATCATCAACACGGGGCTTCGTCGTCCTGATTTTCCCAATC
>JAODAL010070328.1:0-15966 GCA_025379985.1 Phyllomedusa bahiana | reverse complement strand
AAAGAAACTATAATCAACCATTAGATAGCTCATTACAAAAAAAACCTATTGTGTAACTTTTATTCCCACGTTAGTAAGATCTTTTTGGTTAATTATGTTGGCTGACCAACTTGCATTTCAAATGTCTATAACTTTACTCAACAGAACCAGCAAATTCTTTCAGATCGAGCCAGTGAGCATTCCCCATTAGAGCGAGACAGCTTAATGCAGTCAGACGAGGCCAGTGAAGCCTCCCGCAAAACCTGGACAGCCTCTTCCCAGAGGAGTTCCCGCCACATGGAGGATGAGTACTCTGATGCCTACCAGGACCTGTATCAGCCTCACAGACATCACAACAGTGGACTGCACAACACTAATGGCCATGACTCCCAGGATCGTCTTCTGGAACGAGACTCTGAGCAGAACCACAACGACAGGAACTGGCAGCGCAACCGGCCTTGGCCCAAGGATAGCTACTGAGCAGGGTCTCTCTACTCACACCCGTTAAAAACACATCCACACACTTTTCCTGCATGGCAGTGCATGCCATGAGGCACAGCCACTAAGTGTAAATTCCAGGGTAGCGACAAGAGTTAAGAATGCACGATGGAGAAAAGCAGCCTGCTCTTAATCTGCCATTCGCTTGGTATCTTCTGCCTGCAAAATGTAACGGCAGAAGGGCTGTTAATAAGTTAGTAGTTGCACATCTGCAGGACCTGGCTGCAATAGAATACTGCAAAAAGCAGAGCCAAGACACAAAACACATTTTTGTGGTTTACAAGCAGAAGCAGTAACATGCTGGAATCTGCTAATTAATCTTAATAGCCACTAAATCTGTTAATATTCCAGATCTTATCCTGTTGGCCTTATTGCATTAATTTTAAAAAGTTTTCTAAACACTGTAGCACCTGTACCAGTGACGTCCAAGTGTTTACATGTAGAGAGTCATATACACGTTACAGATTTTGTGAGTGTGGGCCAAGAACACTGAAAAAGCATCACAAGCTATGGTCTGTTGGGGCTGTCAGGGATGGTGTGGGCCAGAAACAAGCCTTAAAGGGCTACATCCAGCTCACAGATCACCTGCTTGACCCCCCATTATCTGTAGAATCCATGTATCCGAAAAGTTTACATAACAGGTCATACAAATATCTGTGGACACCCAGTTTTCAGAAACAGCCCATGAAGAGATGAAATTACCTACTCTCATTCTAGGCCAATCTGAAAAATCATGGGGCAACATATTTGCCCCCATTACAGGTCTATCCCATGTGTTGTGTTATATTGCCACAAAAAGCTGCCCTTCAGGTATAATTGTCTCCCTCAGATCTTGTTTACAGCAGGTATGCTTTCACAAACATTTTATATCTATAAAAGCACGTGATTGAGTTTCTTAACCAGATAGTACTTTAACAAAAAGTTTAATATTTTTAAAAGGAGAGGTGACTACATTTATAAAACACACAGCTTGCCTTTTAGAAGGAGTCTAAACTTGTAGGGAAATTGTATACAAGATGCCTTTGGGACTGAAGACTGATAGAAATAGGTCAAGTAGCATGAGGGTACTAGCAATTTCAGCCTATGGTCTCAGTACTTATTCAATAAGGAAGCAAGCACTAACATCTGTAGGACCATCTTATAGGATATGAGCATTTAGACACAAATGACTACATACTAGTGTTTCCAGGAGTTTAGTAGTGATGCGGCAAAAGACAGGGTGTTAATGTTGTAGGGATTTGGATCCATAATCCTAATACTGAAGTCCCTGCAACTGATTATTTTCGCATGTATTTCATGACATCACCTAGGCATTCAGATAAACATGGAGGCCAACGTGAGGCCTTAATAATAGGTTGCCAGTAGACATAAGTACGGTTAGAAACCAATATTGAATTGCTGAAGGAGCCACAGATACTTGGTTTCCAGTAGATTATCAGAGATTAATGAAGGACCCTCATACACAAGAGCGTCAGCTGATCAGTTTTCATAATTTAGTGCAGTAATAGACATTTTAGATCGGGTCTATAAGCTTCATATTTACTGTTTCCACCTAGGCATAAGTCATATTACTTATGCTCATATCCTTGCAGTGAAGTTACAGGACTATCTTTAAATGCCAATACATGAGTGATCCAACCTGACTACCTAATAGTTGGCTGTGCTTGGGCATCTCTTTGTACACTAATTCTTTGGTATCCATTGAGGACCCTCCTTAGTCTGTTAACTACTTACCTCCTACCATGTAATCATTTGGAGGCGTCTAGAATTGACACCTTCTTTTCTATTACTTCTTGCACATCTGTATATATATTGAAGCACATGCTTGTTTATTACCTTTATCCTGCTTGCAATCTTCTGCTTTGTTTATCATGGTCCCCTTTGGAAATTTAAGACTCTTTTACTTCAGCCATGTGTAAGACAAAACCATAATAATCATTAAGAGCCCACAAGGAAATTACATGTAGATGTAGTCGCTAGATTCTATGACACAAGAATAGTTTATACTGACTGCATTCATGTCTATGTCATTTACACCATTAAATTAATTAAAGTTTCATGCCATTCCATGGCAGTACCATGAATGTCAGTAGTGCAGTGTACCATCTAGAAAGATGTATTGCAGGGATGTCAATCTCATTTTCTCCAAGGGCCACATCAGCATTTTAGTTGCCCTCAAAGGGCAATTGGAGGGTGGCTAGGGTGCCTGAATAGGGCTGTTAGAGCTGTACCTCCACCTTTGAGTTGCTAAACAGAGTGGTGTAGAGCTCAAATTCCAAGATAGCACCTGCTCCAAGTACTGGTGCCGATGCCTCTGTCAAGACCTGGCTGTGTCCTCCAGGGAAAGTGGAGAGCGGCTCCTTCTTCAACTGAACCTTGTCTAGCCCTGCTCACTGTGTCTAAGCTCTTTCGGACTTTAGTTTGACATGTGATGTATTATAAATGGTGCATTAAAGAGGTACTCCACTGTAAAAATAGACTATAAATGCTAAATGGGTAGGAGTCCAACCCCACTGCATGGAGTGTATGATTCACCCCCACTGTATTCAGAATTCTTCTAACCATCGTCTTGTGGCTTGGGAAAATGGGGCTCCAGGGTCCCCATTCTGGTTATTCTGGGATCCCAGCAGTGATTTGCCCATCTATCTAGAATTTATCAAGTAGAGGGGTAAAAAAATTAGATTGGAATACCACTTTCAATATATTGCATGTTATTTTAAAGAAAAACGTAGCCATTAAATGTCATTTTACAATATTAAACAGCAACATCGGTGACAAATTTATATCGAGGTCAGATGACACAGAGTTGACAGAAGGCTTATGCACATGGCTGTATAATGATTCAATTTGCATGAGACCTCTACTGTGCCTCCAATTTTATACAAAAACATATAGAGGTTGTATTTGTCAAATTCTTTATAAACCTGACCAAAAGGCTCCCTGCTCATTATTTGCAAGCTGAGTGAGCTCATATCTATCTACTCGGAGTCATCAAAAAATAAGAGTTTGAGCATATGTTACCCCTCACTTGAGCCGCTTAGCATAACACAAGTGCTGGGAACCTTTATTATACATGCCCTCTTTCAACATAGTGCAAGCAATCTTGGCACCCCTACCTTATCAGGAAGGCGAGGGCGCCATGTACTAGATGTAATTGCACCCACTATTTCTACTTTATTTTAGGGCATCTAGAAAAAAGCTAGAGAGCTCATTCAGGTGATCTTTAATATTTGATGATAAATTATACGTTGACATTGCGTTAAAAGCAGAATTAATGCTGCAAAGAGCATGTCTGTCTATCTTTTATCATTGTGTCGTTTATAGGTCTAACATTCCGTGTTAGTTCAATAGTGGTCAATGTGCCAATGCTTCAAATCCCTTACAGAGACAATAAAGAGTTAAATTATAAAACTGGCTGCCTGTATTTGCCAGCAGGGTAACTTACAGAGGTTACTTTCTGTCTGCTTTTTTACCATTCGGTTCAATGCATAAGGCCACAATCACACTGCCTTTAGGCCATATGTAACTAGTATGCATCAGGGACCTTCCTTGAAAAAGGTATTCTGACATATCAAAGCCATAGGAGTCATTAGGTCAAACACAGTGGGACATGTATGGAATGTGACGCCACCTTGAGTCGTACTTCTCAGTAGGTTAGTGTAGTATTCGTCAGTATGTATGAACGTGTCTCAGCACTTCATAAATGTGTGCCGTTGCGAGACACATTTATGTGCCCAAAAGCGGCACATAGTGTATGCGCCAAAATTTGTCTCAGCCTCGCCACTATGAAATTGGTATGGATTGGTGCAACAGTTTTGCACGATATTTTGTCATGACACATTCATAAATGTGGTGTGTTGTACGAATCTGTCGCGACACGCCCCCGTAGAGTTGCTGCATACAAAAGTGTCTGGTCTGTCTCAGCATGCACCAAATTTTGGCACAGCCCGTTCATACATGTCGTCCATAGTCTCTTGTGCAGGCTCGGAATGACAGGGGAATAGATGAAACCCCGGTGGGCCCCTGAGTATGGTAGACATGGAGTTTTTTTTAACTGCATATACATTCTCAGAAGAGTCAAAAAGCATAGAAAGAGAGGCAAGAAGCAGAGTACAGGAGGCATGTACAGTGATTTACAGCAGCTGTAGGGTGGGCCCCTAAAATAAACTCTTCCGGTGAGCCCAGAAACATCTCAACTGGTGGGCCCTTAGAATCAACTCCACCTGTGGGCCCTAGGCACCCCAGTCCGACACTGCTCTTGTGGACCATTTTTGGTCTATTTCACGTCAGTATACTCTATGTGCCGGACATAAAAACGCGGTCTACCAGAAAAGACTACTGTAAACCTGCCGTAGAGACTCCTACGGATCTGGTATACTGTATATCAGAATACTTTTTTCACATTATCCTGCTGGAAAGCAGTGACATAGGGGCCTAAGCAGTACGTAGTATGCTACTATGCTTCCCCTAGGCTAGAGATGATTTTTATTATTCATAGGGGATTTCTAGGTAATTTTTTTTTTTTTAAATGTTAAAATATATATTGCTGATCCAAGAAAATAAAATTGTCTATACTCGCCTACTAGCTGCCATTCCTGCTATGGTGGTGTGGGCATTTTCCCTCGGTCTTATGTTTACTTTTGGCTTTAGTAAGTCAACTCATTGCCACTATAGCCACTAAATGGTTGCAGTAGTCACATGCTATTGCCTCAACGTCACAGTTCCTAGGTGAGGCTTCAAGCAGTGACATCATGATATCTCAACCCCAGAAGCTCTTATCCTTATAAAGATATATATTATGCTCGAAGGTTTATATTCTTTTTAAGTTTTCTCATGCCAGCAAGTGAGCCTGATTCCTACTCCAGTGCATCAAATGTTGGTATAGGGTCAATAATAATTATTATTATTCCACTCATATACCTATGGAGTTACCTCATAGATGTCATGTAACCGTGTTACTAACTGAATGTCAGGAGGTCACATGACTGATGCCAAGTTTAGTCCTTACAGTTACTCCATGGCAGCCATTACTATGGACAGGAATGCGGGCTGTACCATTTTTTTTTCCTATTTAGAGGCCTATTGCACTTTTATTAAAACAAAATGTACAGTAGCTGAATTTTAATTCATGTATATTAGAAAAATGTTTGTTTCCTATTAAATACACAATAAGTAAAAACAATCAAGATTGGACAATTTAAATAACGTCATGTTCTCCATTGGAGAGCATCCTATTTCTATGCCATACTACAAGGCTCAGGAATGCTCCCTCACTAAGACAGGCCAGTTACCCAAATGAGTCTCTAGGTCATTTTATATTGTGGCTATTTATAGGGGTTGTCTGAATATGACCTGGTTGTATAAACTTTGTAGTGTCCTCTATAGTTTAGCCCTAGAGCCAGAGCATCACACTGTATTGATATCTATGTGTTTACACATACACAATGTGTATCCATAGGTTCACTAAAATGATATGTGTACGGCAATGCATTGAGCTCTACAACTTCTGTGCACTGCCGTATTGTAATGTCTATGAGAAAATACCTCTACATACAGAGTCCCATTAATGGAGCATGCCACAGTTTTCTTTACCCTATTGAATTCATATGGAATCTGACCATAGAGACATATGGAGACACATGGAGGCACTTTAGAGCACTTATGTACCTCTAGGGAAACCCTTAAACAGCACTATATGTAATATGGCCATGTTGATGGGAAATTAGGCGAGATATTAATTGCTGAATATTATCTTCATTGGTATCTTCTATTAAATATTAGTAATAAACAATGTAGTAAGCAGTATGATAATGTCAGTCCTAAAATACCTATACAATGATTCAATAAAGTGTTCACTGTCAAAAAGAGACAGTATTACGAGGAAAATATACCATTATAGTGACTATAGTGTCAGTACTGTAGAAAACAGTCCCAGAGGTAATCTACTTCGGAAGACACATACTATAGTACATTTTCCTTCATAACGTTATTATTGCATATTACTATAAAAAAGGGATGTTACTCCTTTTCAATAAACAGGAACAATTCTAATTTAGTATGAAGATACATGTATTGTATAGGGCTTAAATTAGGATACTAAAGTTACTACTTCCAAGAAATGCACCTTTCTAAACTAGACGTGCTCAAAGAACCTGTCATCTCCATTCCCCCATTTGCCAGATGCCCATTATCTTTGTTGGAAGTACCCTGGACTAGGACCATTGCAACCAACCTGGCTGTGTCTTTTCTAAAACACTGCCAAAAGAGCTATCGACCACAGACGTTATATGTAGGAGGAGGTAGTGTTTGGTAATGAGTAGTTCTGTATTCCAGGAAATGGCTCCCTGTATCAGAAAGATAAGACTGATTTTCCCTATTCGGAAATGTGGCAAAAAAAACATCATGAACTATCATTTCTACTAATGTAATTTGTACATATTTATAGTGAAGGCACATTGTGTACGAACAAACCGACTTAGCCATATGTTTACCAGACACAATCAGCTTTAAGTAGCAATTTTGCACAGGCAAAGAATAGGAAATCTGTTTTCTTTCCTACGTGTTTAGGGCTAGTGCAATGATACAATTGTGTTCATTTCTGTCTGTTTACTAATTGCCATGAAGGTTCATGTTTTGTAACTAGTACAGTTTGCAGTAAATTAAATATTGAACACGTGTGTATGAAAAACTGCAATGAAAAAATGTTTTAACTGTATGTTCATCTCCGAACACAATTTCTACTGTTTACACGTAGAATTGATCTATTGAGTAATATCCTTAATTCATTACATGAGTTCCTAACAACATGCAGCCTGTGCTATGGTTCAGAGCTGAAACCTCCCAGCATGCATTGCAGGTTCAGGTGCTCTGGTAAAAATGTCTCCTTTACATTAGGCTCTGCACATAAATTTGATGGAGAGACAGTTTCCCCACTACATTATTGGAATTCTGTAAAACTGTGATTGGTTTGTCTGTCAATAAACTTGTTGACTGTTTCCAACCAGAAATAGAAAAAATTCCAAAGTAGCAGTTGGCTGTAACTTAGAATCATTACAAATATTATCCTTAAAGCGAACCTGTCAGGTGGTTTATGCTGCCCTATCGAGTAGGCTGTAATAGAAGGAGATAATCTAAGCTCTGTTATATATAGGTTTAAATAATTTGAATCTTAAATTCTAAATATAAAGCAGCGTAAATACTGACAGGACTGGTAGAAGAAAAAGTGAGTCCTGCTATCCCTGCCCACATACAGTGATTGACATCTTTCCCTGTATCAGTGTGTGTACAGAGAAAATTGCCAATCACTATGTGGGCAGGATAAGCAGTACTCACTGTCTCTTCTAGGAGTCCTGTCAGGATTTACGCTGCTTTTACTCAGAATCCCTGTTTCAAATCATATAAACCTATATATCACAGAGCTCAGCTTCTCTCCCTCTAATACATTCTGCTCAGAAAGGACAGCATAAACAATGTGACATTTCCTCTTTGAGTTATAAAATGGTTTTCAAACATGATCATTTGCTTTAACTTCTGCTTCATACAAGTAAAAATGTTCTCATATTTTCTGTTGTTGGAAACATTTAAAAAAAATAGCTATCATAAGTAGATACATGCAAAACAAAAATGAGGAGATTTATGGTAGTATCCCTGTAGTATTTTTGTTGGAAACATTTAAAAAAATAGCTATCATAAGTAGATACATGCAAAACAAAAATGAGATTTATGGTAGTATCCCTGTAGTATTTTTGGCAACAATCACCGCATTTATTAACAAGGATATACATCCTGTTGGTGATTGTAGTGTGGGATAAAGAAGCGCCAATCAAATGAGCTGATATTGGTAATGATCAAGTCGTTCTTTATGTAACACAAAATCCTTGCCCACTTTTTCAACACAGTCAGGTGCTTTATAAATATGACCTGAGTGCCATATATTACAATGTATTTAGCCACAGAAACTGCCATGAATAGAATGATTTAATCTGCTCCATTGTTATGCAGCTATCACAGTTTCTCATTGCCAGTTTCCAAATGTGACACGCGAATACGATTCACGCATGACATCCAAAATATTTTCAGTCCAAAAAAAATTCCAAATTTATTGAAGATCAGAATGTGTCCTTTTGAAAGTACAAAGAAACAATGAATGTGAGCATGATGCTAGTATCACGAGAAGAAGCCTATATCCATGCAAGTAATACAATGGACAAGATAGTCTTCCTGATTCTGTTACTATGTGGGTATTAGGCATGCACTAGGGTAGAACGTGTAGCGGGAAATTTTCTATGTGATGTATGTAGCTCGGCTAATTTCCTGTGTCCTTTCATGCATAAGTTCCATATTCTGTAGGAACTCTTGTAGCCTTGGGGCCCTTCAGTCTATATACAGCTCTGCTTCCATGTAACAATTCATTGACGTCAAGCAGATGGTTCACTTCACCTTTGTCATTCTCTTCCTTCTATCCCCTTGGCAGATCCTGCTCTTGATTACATTATGACTATGAACAGCCCTCATGACGCGCTTCACTAAACATGAAATATAAAAACAGATTTCAAAGCCAAACGGTTAAGTGCAGGGTTAACTCCGTAATGAATATCTACTGCTGCTGAACAGACTATTCTGTATAACATATCTATTACTAGAGCATTCGCTCATCATGCTGGATCAATCAGGAGTGCTACTAAGGTTCAGGAATTGTGCAAAAACTGTATTTTTCCATTGTAAAAGCATGTTTGATTTGTACAGTAATATTCCTTTCTGTCCATGTACCACTGGCAGAATACTGCGCACAGTAGAATAGAATAAATGACACTCATTTACTTTTGGAAAGCTCTGAAAGGTACCTGTAATTAAAGTGAATCCAACCTGTATACATGGTAGAGACAGCCAGTTTGTTTGCTTAAATCCATGAGCTTAAGGGCTCTTATTTCAGCTTTTGTATTTTCTACTTCCTCTTGAATCCAATACTGTTTGGTCGCTACCAAAATGTATCAATAATACAGGATGAAATGGAGAATGGCATGGTGTAACTGCTAGTAAACTTCTCTCCTAAGCAGCTCTCAAAGCTAAACTGCAAGGGGCCCTGATTACTAGGTTCAGTTAAAGGGCTCCTCTGGTTCAGAAAATCCATTTTCAAGTACCTGTGTAGGAGTTAAACGGGTATTCCCATCTGATGTATTAGCTTTAAATATGTTGACTGGGTGAATAAACATTACTGCCAAATACATGACCTCTGATTTTGCTTGCTTTCAAAGATAGAACAGTTTTTTTTTCCCCTGCTGGTTCACAAATGTTTTCCTAAGTTAGGTAAGGCTCACATCTGTATCAGATGTTCTGTTCAGATCCCCTGTCACAGAGGTGGAACTAGATCCATTTCATTCGGGACAATAATGGCGCCCAACAGACCCCATTCTTTTGTGGTGTCCAGTGTTTTAATGGCAAAAATGGATGCTGCACTTTGTTTTTTGTAATATTTGCCACTATCTGTGGTGGAGGTTCCAAACAGAACCTTTGACATAGATGTGAACCAGACCTTACTGACCACCTCTATGCTGTAGCAGTGGTCAGGCTACTGATGTCACTCCTTGATGTGTCTAATCAGTAGAATGGGAGCTAATTGTGAGAAACTTAACCCTTTAAAGTTACTAAAGAGAGAAAGATCAAGAGCCTTGTGCTGTACTTGTTTTCCACAGTTGCACTGTTATCTTTGTATGTAAATACACAGATAACATTTTGTCTTAACCACATGTAAGTTTTTTTCTCCAACTAGATTGTAGAATTGTATATAGAAATATGCTCTACCTTACTTTCTCTGCACTTGAATAATAGTAATATGGACAATACTAAACATTCCTGCATGCCCCCTCAAAGGAGTTTCTCCTCAGCTGCCTCACTTTTATAGCCAGACATCCTGCTTGGACAATGTCACTTTATTTAAAATACCCCCTTCTTCCCCATCACCAATGTCCCTATAACAGGCACAGCTAGGAATAGGAGCTAGCAAACCTGAAATGTCAGTCAGTGCTGTAGAACTGCCCATAGCCTGCTTAGGAAGTGGGAACCTGAAGAGGGGGTTGGAAAAACCCTTTTAATAGCGCGGGGTCTCATATTCAGGAATTTTATTCAGTAGCCAGGGTGAAGAACAACCATGGATAGCAAATTGATATGTATGGGAATTATATAATGCTTTATTTCTCCTATGATGGCGCTACAGGAAAGTTGAACCATTGGCTCAGATTCACACACAGATTAAAGGTGGTTGCAGGGGTCCAGGAGTGGGACAATTTGGGCACAGAAGAGACTTTGAAACCTGACAGCGCACAGACCATGCTCTTCTCTGTCTCATATGCTGTATTTTACTCATTTTGTAAAAATAAATTTGGATGAAAATATTCTTTGAGAATAATGGATGTAATACAGAGCTGAGGAACAAATTCTTATTAAAATGGTGAACAAAGTGGCCGAATGTTCACTTTATTTTCTCCGTCTCTGCCATTGTCTTTTCAGTCATTCCTTCTACCTTTGTAGAACGCTATTCTTTGTATGGCATGTTTGAATGTTTTGATAAGTTTGCACATTACAAGATGGAAATAAATGTTGCACTTATATACCAGAGTCTGCACGTCAGATACATTCACTCTAGAGAACTATCCTCATTAACTTATCTTTGATGTTCTCCTGTAAATAACGGATCTCTCTTGTACTCTTTCTCTTGTGCTCCATCTCTACTGCAGTTCTTGGACATTTTTTCTATAGTTGTTGCAAGATGTTTCTTGTTTTCTAAAATCAAACAGCAAAAATAAAAAAAAAAAATATATATATATAAATATAATATTAATAACATTGTTTATTTTTTTAAGGATGGAAAAAGTGCATTAATGTGACAGGGATGTGGGGTTCACAGTATAACTTATTCTGTACTTGATGTCAGCACAGAATTTAAAGGGCAATGACTCCAGCCAAATCTAAACATTTAGGTTTAGCTGTAATTTAACCCCAATATCACACTACTCCTCCCCAATATCCATTTCATGCTCTCAGATGTCGGAGCTGGGTTCATGCTAGAAAGATCCTTTAACTGTCTTGTGCTTGTCTCTTACATGGGTGGGGCATGGTGGTAACTGTATGGCTTCTTGTGCTCCATACAATTCAGTAGAGGAAATTTTTAAAGGGGTATTGCCACGATCTCATTTCATTCCTCCTGCATCCAGCTCTTCAGCTCTGTGTGCTCAGAAGGGGGTGTGTGTGATTTGTTTGAATTGCATATCATGTGACCCAGCAGGATTACCTCACCAGGCCTTTCCCCTCTCTTGTCAAAGAAAGATCTGTTTATGTAAAGCATTGTGAGTAGCTGAGAGGTAAACTTTTTTGCCTCCAGGCACAAGGGTCCTAGCTTCAAATCCCTGCAGGAACCAAACCTGTGGATTTTTTTTCTCTTTATCAATGCACAAACCTAATTAAGGTTTCTTTTTATTTATTTGCACTGTTTGATTAATTACTAAGGAGAACATAGGACGGGAGTAGAATGACAGCACCCGGGGTTTGAACACATAGTAGCTGCCTGAGAGGAGAAGCGATGTCTGAGCATGTCTGATCCCCTGGAGATGAGCTGTAAACAATGGATCACTAAAGGAGCAGCTAAGACAAAAACGGTGCAGAATTTTTAATGATGAATGGTGAAAATGTTTGTTAGTCTATTTGCAAGCTTCCCACTTCAATTTTACTTTGTGACAAAACTCTTTAATACCAGACACAATATATGGGCAGATGTGGCACTGTTTCTTTCAACTCAGTTCAGGAAAAGAAAAACATGGGGACTTTTTTCAAAACAGTTCCAACCTGTTGTCTGTGATACTACAGCTCATTTACTTCAATGGAGCTGAGCTGCACCACCAGACACAACAGATAGGGCACTGTTTCTGGAAATTCTTTTTTTATCCTGTATATCCCCTTTAAACTCCATCTCCTCTGCTCTAGAACAGATGAGTAGCTGAGTAAAGAAGCACAAACAGGTATTCCCATCATATTGATTAACTTTAAACATATAGACAAAGGTAAATAAAGACTATTACCAAATACATTGCTGTTCTGATTTTGCATAATTTCAAAGTTAGAGCAGTTCTTATCTCCTACCAGTTTACAGAAGGTTTCCTAGGTTACCAAACACCTCTTTCTGCTCTAGCAGCGCCTGTGGGTCAGTCAATGCTGTAGAAACGCCCACAGCTTAAACGGGAAGTGGGAACCTAAAGCTTGCTGTGAAGAGCAGACTTTGTAAAAAATAAAGCCTAAGGGGAAAACCCAATTAAGTTAGCATAGTCTACAGTCTTGCTGTTTTCAATATATCTTGAATATACTGTATATTTGCTATTTACTTAATTTGTTGAATTGATTTTAAAGGAAAATAAAAAAAATCTGTTGCTGCCTGAAAAAAATTAAAACACTGATGCTAACAGATCTCCAAATTGTGCCATTAATGGGATCGAATTATGCCTGAACAAACTACAAAAACCTTCCACAAAGCAGCATCACATGCATCTCAAAGCTTGTGTCTATTAAGTACTTTGAGTGTATAGGAATTAGTGTTGTGCTTTAGATGCAGGTAGGGCTGGTTCAGGTATCTGCTGCCGATGACAGGTAAATTGATGCGACAAATTGCCATCCTTTTTCCAAAGAGGGAAATGGAAGTGTATGTGAGTAATGAATGATACATTTCCTTTTCCCTGTCATGAAAAAGACTGGTGATTGTATGCTTTTCCCAGAGTCACTGTAAAAATTTGGATCAGACTGAACCAGCCCTACCAAAATCCCTAGTGCAACACAAATAATGATGGACTGCTGTGAAGGAATTGTGAAATCCATTATTATGGAGCTTTGTCCTGGTACCTTTATAGTTCCCCAGGTAAGAGTTGAAGCTTCTGAGCCCCAGAGCAAAATCAGTAATATGACCCTGCAAGTACGATGTGCCATTTTGGTAGCCCTCAAGCTCTAGGACTTGGTGCTACCTCTGCACATGCTATAATTATACCTAAATAATAGTAATCAGAACATTTGGATATTCATATGTTATAGAGCTAAGCTTAAAGGAGTAAGAGCCATATTTACCATGAACAATATAGTAATGATGGTGTAATAGAATCCGCTAGTATCAGTGAGCAGCAGCTTATTGATGGTTTATTGATACCTTCATATATTAAAAAAAAACAATAGAAAAAAGTAATAAATGATGTTTGATTACTACAGAGCCAGTATCTCTTCAACAAATCAAATTTGAATTTGGCTGAAGGTATGCTTTAATTCAGCTTTCATTTTCTAACTGGTGATACGTGTAAAGTACATCATAGAGAATCAAGGGTTATTATATAAAATTTACCACTAGAAATGCAAATAAAATATATACATGATCAAATAGCAGGGTAATTTCTGAAATGTTTAAATGTTAATGGTTTGACCTGGGTTTGTGCTATGAATAAATGTGATGTGAATGCTTGAAAGGGTTGTCTCACTGCAGACAATAGACAATGCTGGTATATCGCTGGGATAAGACATCATTGTCAGATTGCTGCAGGTCCAAGAGCTGGGACCTGGACCTATCTCCTAAATGAGCCCCATTCTGAACGGAGAGGTAGTTGGCTACCTCGGAGCTCCCATGCACGTCTATAGGAGGGTCCCGACCACCTCTCCGCTCATAACGTGGCTTTTGTCTGTAGTAAGAGGTGGGACCCAGAGCTGTCAGACAATGAGGGCGTATCCTAGCAATATGCAATAATTGTCTGCAGTGAGACAACCCCTTTAATGAACACATGTTCTCTATGGCCACTCTCTGTTGGTGTCCCCCAGGGGTCAGTCCTGGGCCCACTACTCTTCTCTATCTACACTCTTGGTCTCGGTCAGCTCATAGCCTCACATGGCTTTCATTACCACCTGTATGCTGATGATACCCAACTCTACATCTCTGACCCAGATGTCACTTCTTTACTCTCCCGGATCCCTGACTGTCTGTCCTCCATTTCCTCCTTCTTTCTCACGTCTCCCTAAAACTAAATGTGGAAAAAACAGAACTCATCATTCTTTCCACCATCCAACTCTACCCCTGCCCCTGATCTCTCTATTACAGTCAACGGCTCTACACTTTCACCGGTCCCACAAGTCCGCTGTCTTGGGGTAATCCTAGACTCTGCTTTATCTTTCAAACCACACATCCAAACCCTCACCTCTGCCTGCCGCCTCCACCTGAAAAACATCTCTCGTATCCTCTCATTCCTCGGCTATGACACTACAAAAATTGCTGGTCCATGCCCTTGTCATCTCCGCCTAGACTACTGCAACATCCTTCTCTGTGGGCCTCCCAGCTAGCACCCTCGCTCCCCTCCAATCCATCCTTAACTCTGTACCCGTCTTATCCCCCTCTCTCCTCGCTACTCCTCTGCCTCTCCCCTCTGCCAATCCCTTCACTGGCTTCCCATTGCCCAGCGAATTCATTCAAGCTATAACCTTTGCCCTACAAGGCTTCCATGACCTCTCCCCTCCATACATCTCTGCCCTAATTTCCAAATATTTTCCCCTCACGCACTCTCCGCTCCTCACAAGGACCTTCTCCTCTGCTCTCCCCTTATCAGCTCCCCACACAAACCGTCTCCAAGATTCTCCCGTGCTTCACCCCACTCTGGAACTCGCTGCCCCAACACATCAGACTCTCCTCCACTTTCACCAGCTTCAAAGCAACCTGAAAACCCATTTCTTCAGGCTTGCCTATAACCTTCATAAACTTGTCACTACTTCCCCCACACATGTCTGCCCCTCAAACCCCCTGTCTCTTTCCCCCTCCTTGTAGATTGTAAGCCCTCGCGGTAGGGTCCTCTCTCCCGCTGTCATGCCAATTGTCATTATTCCCTTATTAACTGTACTCGTTTGACTTATGTAATTTTATGTAACCCCCTCGAATGTACAGTGCCCTGGGAAACAATGGCGCTTTACAATAAATAATAATAATAAATAATAATAATAATATGGAGGTTAAAAGTTATTACGGTTGCTGCTATGAGCACCATCTAGTGTCTGCTGTCAATACTGCAAATGAAAAATGGCACCTGATAAACACTCTTGTTGAATCAAGCAATTATTGATAAATCCCTATAGAAGATAAATTAATGATTATTACAAAACTCATTTTACTCAGAATCAGAAATGCATCCCGTATTTGTAGGATATCAGTGTTAATTGAGACATGATTCAGAATGCAGCAGTATGGAGAATATGTAACAGGAGTTGTCTGGTTCTTTTTTTATTAATTATGCTTACTATGGTCTACACTGTATTTATAGATTTAATTGATGTGTTATGTTTTTTACATTTATTTTTATTATTAAGTTTACATCCGGAAGTGTCTGGATATGAGTGCCGGTCAGCAGGCCAGCCGGCCTTATAATAGCTGCCCCCAGTTCCCCCAACGAAAGTCACACAAACAACGGGCAGTTTCCCAGGCTAAAAATT
>JAODAL010070327.1:0-15966 GCA_025379985.1 Phyllomedusa bahiana | reverse complement strand
TAAAAAACCAAAACCAAGCTCCCTTGCATATTTAAGCATGGCACAACGTTCTACAGCACCCTGCAGGCTCTGGGCAGCCTGGAAATAGCTGTTTTTAACGTGATTCGTGCCGAAGTAATTCGACCGAAACGAATTGTGTCGGAAAATTCGGCGAAGTGACCGAACCGAATTTTTGAGAAATTCGCCCATCTCTAGTCAGAAGTGTAGAATGCGTCTGAATCTATGAACCTGTTCTACTGCAAGTCATAGATTTAGCACTTTCTAGGCTCAAAGCGACACAAAGCTCAGGTAAACCACTTTTAAAGTGCTCTACCAGTTCCAGCAGTAATGTGCCTGGATTTGCTGTTCAAAACTCATACATGTGTAGCTTCGTACGGTTGCAGTGTGACACGCCTCCAGCATGCCTCCCGATCTCAGGCGCATTACAAAGTGCTACGGGTGCTTTGTAATACGCCTGATATTGGAGTGCGGCTGGTTAGAAACAGAGCAAACGGAGCTGCGCTAGTTTTTTTGGCTAAAAAGATGCCAGACTTCTGGTGCAGCCCTATTCAAACATGTCGCCTCAACTGCACCCGATGGATCCCATTGACTACAATGAGGTCTGTCGAGTTTCCGTCATGGTGTCCTGATGGAATTTGTGACAGAGGTTCTGAATATAACCTTTGAAGCTAAACTGAGCCAGGCCTAAAATGACATATCTGACAGTAAATACCATTATTTCTATCATACTGGTAAAATAATTTCACAATAAAGTAGAAAGGGATATATATATATATATTATATATATATATAATATATATATATATATATATATATATATATAATATATATATATAAATATATATATATATAATATATATATATGAAACTTTGAATACTGAATGCGAGGTTAACCACAGCAAGTGTATATTATATATATATATACTTGCTGTGGTTAACCTCGCATTCAGTATTCGAAGTTCATGCTCTATCTTGAGCTTGGCACAAAGCACATGCGGCCGGGAATTCTGTGTCCATACGAACTATGTTGTACTAGGAAACTTAAAGCAGTCTGGTAACAATTTTCTGCCCAAGCAAGGGCTAATGAGGAGCAACAGAGTGTCCGGGCAGCTCACGTCCAGTCGAGCTGCATGCACATTGCGACGTTTCGGGGAGAAAGGGAGAAACGTCGCGTATGTGCCTGCAGCTTGACTGGACGTGAACTGCCCGGACACTCTGTTACTCCTCTCTAGCCCTTACTTGGGCAGAAAATCGTTGTTGGACTGCTTTAAGTTTCCTAGTACAACATAGTTCGTATGGACACAGAATTCCCGGCCGCATGTGCTTTGTGCCAAGCTCAAGATAGAGCATGAACTTCGAATACTGAATGCGAGGATTAACCACAGCAAGTATATATATATATATATATATATATATATATATATATATATATATATATATATATACATATCCCTTTCTACTTTATTGTGAAATGATTTTACCAGTTTGATACAAATAAAGGTATTTAATGTTCTTAAAGAAACTTAGTGAAAATGGCTTATATCTACTTGGAATATGGATTGAATAGGTGTGGAGACCTATGTGTGGAGCCCACTAACGGATAAATATAAAATATAAGTGACACGTTACATTACTAAATATCTGACAGTAAGTCAGATCTGAGGAAGTACACAAAAAGCGCTAAAAATGCAGAGTCCTCATCAGTTAACTGAGGTTCATATCTGCATTTGTTCTTTCAAAGTGTATAGAACTGCTTTACAGCCCAAAACAGACATTTAGGCCATGTTCAGACGGCTTATTCAAGCCGTAATTGCGAGCCGGATTGCGCTCGCAATTCCGGCTTGAATAAGGGGCGGGACGGGGGAAGGGCCGGAGCGCGGCGGGGGTGCCGCCCGCCGGCCCCATAGACTTGCATTATCCACAGCGCGTATTGCGCCGGGATAATGTGCATGTCACTTTCTCCCCACCCGGCGGATTCGCCGAGCGGGGAGGAGCGATGGAATCCACTGTTCACTATGAGAGCAGTGGATTACCGTAATTACTGCGACGGATTGGCGCCGTACTGCAGCGCAAATCCGGCGCGCAGTACGGCGGCAATCCGTGCCCAAATAAGCCGTGTGAACACGGCCTAAAGGTGATTTAACTTTTAACATGTAGGGAAAGGTAAATAAAGACTATTACCAAATACATTTATGTTTTGCCATTCACAATAGTTTTAAACCTGCCACATGCCAATATCAGGCGCATTACAGAGCGCTCGCGGGTCTGTCACAGAATTCTGCTTCTGGGATATATGCAGTTTGGCTACAGACAGTATATTAGAGAATTGCATATAATCAATTGCCCATTATTATATTTACCAAACATTTCTACGGCAAGGCATTACGTTAGTAGTTCTTCCTCAATCTGCCTACTCTTCTGTAGGAGGATGGAAGCATAAACTTGTAAAGGTTTTCAGCATTTCATTCCCTGTGTTTGGTCTGACAAGTAACACATGTTCCTCCTCGCCCTGTGAGACGTACACTGTAGTAACAAAATCATCTGTCGTTGAGAACATCATCACATCAGGGAAGCTTGTCATCTTGTCACCGCCAGTCTCCTAGTTTTCTTCTGCTCTCACCAGTTTGGTCCATCTGCCAGGCTCAGAGATCTCAGCAAAACTGGTGTAATAGCCTTTCTGCTTCATAGAAGAGAAATGGCATGGGGGGCAAAGACATGAGCTGAAGCTCTTGGGCCCCACCTACCATGTATAATTAACGGTGTTTTCGTATGTGGCAGAAGGGTCTGTGGGCCCCATCTAAGATTGGACACCAGAGTGTGACTGCAATTCCTATAACTCATAATTTTAAACTTTTAAAAATTCAGGGAGATTCACACAGAAAAGACTTACAAGCCAAGTCCTTTATAGACCACACCTCTGTTGTTTACAGATCGTACCTTTTATTTACAGGTCAGCCATCTTTTTTACAGGCCACTCCTCTTTTTGCAGACCACGCCTCTTTTTACAGGTTACGCCTCTTTTTACAGAGCACACCTCTTTTACAGACCACTCCTCTTTTTACAGGCCACACCTCTTTTTACAGAGCACACCTCTTTTTACAGAGCACACCTCTTCTTATAGACCACACTTCTTTGTACAGAACAAGCCACTTTTCAGAGACCAGCTCTCTTTTACAGATCACACCTATTTTCACAGGCCACAACCTCTTTTAAAGGTCTCTGTTCACTCTGCTGTAAAGATGCGGGAGCGGTTCAGTTGGCACTCCCTTCTGGTTCTTTTCAATTTCGGGGAGAGACGATGTGGGACCCTGGTGAAGTGTACCGGCGTATAATTAAGGCAGACCAGACAACAGCTAACCGGGAGAACTGTGGCTTTACTTTCCTTTACTTCCTCCAGCAACGACACTTGTAGCACAAACCAGTCGTCCACACCGAGTATCAATCAGTTCTAGTAGCGCGCATTCATCCAGCAGTTCCAGAGGGAGCTCTCTCAGCTCAACCTCACTGCTCTACCCTGACTGACCTTCTGTGGATGCTCCACTCAGCTCAGGTGGGCTACCTCATACTTCAGCTGCGTTAGAGGCCTCTCTTGTCCTTTACTCGAATGTGCTCCCAGCTAGAGGCGAAGCTCTGCCCCCAGCTCCTGCCCGGCTTACTTGCTGTCAACGAATAACTATTTACAAGTCCTTTGTTCTCAGGGCTTCTTCTTTGCCTTCCATTCAAATCTGCCTCCTCTCATCTCCAGCCGGAATGATGAGGGTGATGCTCCCTGCCCACTATCCAGTGGCAGAATCTCAGCAGACTCCTCTTGGCAGACTTCTCTCTGATTTTCTACCTGTCTCCCTATTTATCTGAATCCCCCCTGCTGGCAGCTAACCCCCCTTCCTGCTCACAGAGACTCAGCTCTCCATTGACTGAGGGTTATGACGCTGCTGTTACCAGGCAGACTACAACTGGGGAAAGTAACTTTAATGTTAATGTCAGGAATCTCCTGCCATACCTTGGAACTTGTTTACTATGTTTGCCCTTAAGTTTGCCCTCGGTCAAGATGGTGGATCGTGTCTCAGCTGGGTGCCATCTTGTTTCCTGTTGCCAGCCTATATAAACTCCTCAAGCCTGATCTCCATTGCTTGAGTATTGTGTTTAAGCTCCTGCTGTGCAATCCTCTAGCCTGGAACTTGCTTTCCTGTTAGTTCCTCACCTTTGCGGTTTACCCTGCAAACTCTGATACCTACGTATCGCTCAACTGTGCTCCTCCTGACCTTGCCTGGATCCAGTCTCCATCTCTGCTGCCTCCTGTTCCAGTCTGCATTTGCCTTCGCTGTGTTCAAGCCAGTCCTCGCCATTGGATTCCAGCTGTACCCACTAGTAACGTGACAGTTAACCTATAGCTTACTGAATCTAACATTCCTATTACTGCTATACCTAAGTCCCTATAGTACAATTACACTTCTTTCCTAGATGGAGATAACTACAGCTTTGTACATCCTACACTGCCCCTAAAAACTTCCCCTAACTTATTATTTGTTCTCTAAAGCAATACATGTTGTTTAAGGGTTCATTCACATGACTGATTTTGAACACAAAAAATTTCAGCACTGGATCAGTATGGAATCCACGTCTAAAACTCATGTGGATTCAGATTTCCAGTTGTTGATGCATGCTTGATGCTCAATTTAGAGGCAGATTTCAGCTCCATATCCAATGTGAGGATTCAGTGCAGAATCTGCGTTCGTATGCACTGATACACTGATTTTCCACATGTAACAAAGTGAGGCGAATTGTAGTCAGATTTCGATGCCAAAATCTAACAAATTTTGTCTAGTTGAAGATAATGGCTACCAATGAGGTTTGTTCACACGACTTATTGTGGCATGTGTAGTACGCGCCGCAATACGCCGGGTGTTTTGGAGCGACGTGCTGATCAGCGCATAAATCCAAAACACGGGAGTGGTGTAGGGGGAGGTATGTGAACATACTGTTAATTAAAGCAGACATCAAGGTAAAACCGACAGGTCCTCGTCAAGTGCAGGGACTTCTGGAGATGGTATGGATTGTATCCTGCTGGTGTTAGACTATGTCTACACCGCATTGCTTTTCTGTCAGATTTTTGGCAGATTCCATATTTTGAATCCGTTGAGAATCTAAGGGCATGTCCCCATTGCACAGGTTTTCTTATGGTTTTTTCATGCGGATTTCGGTTTTGCAGACCATCTGAAAAACCAGCCGCAAACGAACACAACGGGCTCCTATGGAAAACCCGTGCAGCAGTCCCCACTGCACGGGTTTTCCGCCCGAAAAACATTGAACATGCACATTCTTTTGACTGGTTTTCGGACGGTATGTGAGCATGTGAATGGGAAGGGGGAGGGCACTGCACTACACAAGCAGCTTATACAGACACAGTGTTGAATCTTTATTTTATACACTACAGGTGATGACATCACAAGGAGGCGGGGCTTGCATTCGATCTGAGGAACAGAACGCCCTCTTTTCCAAGTAGCAGCTTAAGGACTGGACCTGTGAGGAGGTTAATCAACCTCTTGGCAAAAGCGCCTTAAACAGGCAGTAATTGCCCAGAACATTGACCCTAAAGCTGGGAGATGTACATAGAGCCAGCAGACTTTAGCTTCACTATCGATTTTAACAGCTCAGAGGGGAGTAAACACAGAGTGTGCAGGCAGCGAATCACAGTGCAGGGGGCGTGGCCGGGGCGTTTCATGTCTAGGGGTGTATCCCAACATGCTTTATGAAATGTCAGCCAGCCAATCACAGTGCAGGGGGCGTGTCTAGGGTGCGAGAATCGACCAGGGGGCGTTCTGACCAGCAACAGCAGAAATAGAACACAGATTTAAAGAGAAGCTCATATCTGCTAAACCAAGTGACAGAGGTAATGCAACCCAATTACAAAAGTGCTTATTTTTACTGTCCCCATAATCTGAGACATGATCTTTGTAATGATAAAACCCCTTTAATGTGTTGTTTTAATTTGCGGATATCAGGTCATCTCCTGCCATTAGTTACTGTCACTGTTACATACTGAGAGTCACTGTCTGGTAGTAATCAGTGCTTGTTATCTTGTAATTTTGTGACTATAAAATGGCAATTTTCTTATGAGAAAACATGAAACACAAATTTCCATGTCCACCCAGAATAGCAATAAGTGCAGATCCCCTCCCTACAGATAATTAGAAGTAAATTAGCTGTCACTGCTTTACATTCATTGCTGCCATGAATTTGTCAGCAAGTTACAGCAGAAGAACGGTATTTATGGTAATCCGAACACAGAGAATGCAAATAAGCTAAATGATGATGATCGGTGAGGAAATGGAGGCTGAATTTCAGTGGTGGGATAATGCTCGTGGTGGAGTCAGAGCTGTAGCTCGGTTTACCCTTCCTTCACATACATGCACACATAGGGCCTCACTCACCCAAACTGTCTCATGGTAAAACTGTCTTTGTTTCTCATAGCAACCAATCAGCACTCATAGCAACCATTCAGCACTCATAGCAACCAATCAGCACTCATAGCAACTAATCAGCACTTACAGCAACCAATCAGAGCTCATAAAAAACAATCAGAGCTCATAGCAACCAATCAGAGCTCAGCTTTCATTTCTTATTCTGCTCAGGGAGAATGAAAGCTGATCTCTGGTTGCTATGGGCTCTGATTGGTTGCTATGGGCTCTGATTGGTTGCTATGTGCAACAAAGATAGTTTTCCTGTTAGACAGTTTTAATAAATGAGGCTCGTAGCACTTAAAGAGGACCTGTGACCTCTCCTGTTAGGTCCATTTTAGTAAATCCTTGTATTCCTTGTGAAATAAAAATTCTGCAGCCTCTTCTCTTATAAATCTGTGTTGTGCTGTTACTCTGGTATTATTTGTAGAAATATATTACTGAGTCAGTCAGATGGGTGTTACCATTCCACTTATCAATGGGTGTGTCCCTGTACATACTGACTATTGCTCTGATTGGACAATGTCAGCCTGTGCAGGGACACAACCCCAATTGGCAACACCCATCTGACAGATTCAGTAATACATTTCTAGGAGGAATAACAGAGGAACAGCACAACTCAGAGTTATAATAGAAGAGGCTCCAGGATTGTTATTTCACAGGAAACACAAATATATACTAAAATGGACATATGAGTGGAGGTCACAGGTCTTCTTTATCTAAATTTGATCCTGATAAAATGTAAAGTCACTTGATATATACCTTCACTGATCTGCTGTGACAATAAAACTACCCCGCTGGTTGTGTAGGTCCTCTTGTGTCACTAAACAGCTCTGCGATATCAATGTATGAACTATGGAGATGTCCTGTGGTGTTTGGTACCAAGACATTAATAGAAAACCCTAGAGGGGTTTTCCAACTCCAACAACATTGGTCGCCAGGGCTCATCTTGGCCCTATACTACATCTATAGTTCACACAGTTGTGGTTATCTTTGATTGAATATAAACCACAATGTGTTATGATCTGCTTCCCCAGAGGAACCCTCTCTGAGAAGGCAACATGATTTGAGAGGGGGAAACGCGTTGGAATTTTGGGTGTGAGTATATGCGTGTCATTGCTCACCCCTGTGTTCAAGTATATATCTGGCATTAATCATCTTCATTTATGTTATATTACACAGGAGAGTAAGATCTGGCCCTTTTATGTTAGGGAGATTACAGGGTCTCTATAGGGTCGGATTTAGTTTTTGGTGGGGCCGCCCTTTATGGGGCGATGACACTATCGCCACTTAGGTCATAGGAGAATAGATTTAAAACAGGGTGAGAGTCACATGTTTTCTTTATCTTGGGTCTTTTGCGGCCTGGACTCTGGCTAATTTAAGAATTCTAGTTCCTGGACTGAATGCATGAAGACATTGGTACTTGGATAAGTAACCGTAAGTGTTTAATTAAATCCTTTACTTCCAGGTGGCAGTTATGTGATTTTCTCATCTTATCATTGTATACTGTGACCTATGTTTCCTAAAGCTAAGTTCACACGGCTAATTGCAGGGCGTACAGTATGCCCCGCAATTACGCCGAGTGTTCGGGAGCTCGCGCCGATCAGTGCGTACTCCTGCCGGCCCACAGACTGTCATTACTCGTGACGCGTAAGCGTCGTGAATAAATGACATGTCACTTCTCTCCCCCCGCGGCGTATTGTCCGAGCGGGGAGAGGAGGCGTAATCCATAGTTCTCTATGAGAACTGTGGATTACCATAATGACTGGGACGCATTTCGCTCGTATTAGAGCGCAGTACGCTGCGAAACATGCGGCGAAATGCGTGCCAATTTAACCCGTGTGAACATACCCTAAGAGTTTGGATTGGGTAGGAAAGAGGTTAATACAGTTTAATAGCATTTAATTAAAAGTTATATTTTTGCTGATAACAATATATAATGTGATTTCTTTTTGAAGTAGCTGCAGCATACATATGTTTTTTGTACTGTGATGTGTTTTCCAACTCCACCTAAAAAAAAATTTGAAATAGCAGCCAACGATAGAAACAAACAACAACGGGGTTGTCTGATGGACATCTTCTATTAATTCCAGCATTATCTTGACGCTAAATTGATTACAATTAGGTAGTTTAGAGAACTATTCCAGCAAAGTTTTTACCCAGGTTGCTACATCTGATTGTGGTTCTAGCAACAGACTGGTGAAAGGGTTAATACCACAAAAAAATGGGGCTCTAAGGTAGCCAAAGGGTAAATCCTATTTCCCTGACAGTGTGGAGTACTGAAAATATAATACCACTGGTGGTCTAGGGGATTAAAGGGATTGATTATAATCTCCCTAGTAGTCTAGAGTAGTGAAAGGACAAATCTGGAATTAGGGGTACGGAAAAGGTAATGCTAATATTGCTGGTGGTCTAGGATATTCAAGGGATTGATTATACCTCTGGTGATCTAGGGTAGATCATGGGTTCATTATAATATCCCTGGTTGTCTAGGGTAGGGAACGTTAAACATTTAAAATGACTACACTACTCACATAAAGTTTGGCTTTTAGTTGAAATCTCAGGATGAACATAAGGGGCGACATGTATGATCGGGCTTTTCGCCCGTTTTCTGGCGTATACTGCGCCTCCCAGCCCGAATCCCGCTGTTGGACGCGGGGATGCAGTGTTAGGCTCAGCGTTCACCACTTTCAGCTGCGCCCCGCATGAAGGGGCGGGCAGTGGGCGTGGTGTGGGCGCGGGATAGGCGTTCCGGGGCGGGACGCGGCCGCTCGAATACTCCGAGGCATGTACGATGGCGAGTCGGCAAAGGGCGGCGCAGTGCAGCGCTCGGCAGCTCCAACAGGCAGACCTGGTTTATTTTGGTCTAAATGGTGAGGCGAAGTGAAGCGAGAGCGGAACATGCGAGGAAGCGGATAGAATATCGAGACAGAAATCTCTGCGCTCCGTGCAGCAGGAGTATGATTCTGAAAAACATTGTCAGAAAAGAGCTGAACGTAAAACATAAACATAATTTTAAAAAAAATCACTTTCCTAAACTCTAGAACGGCGCAATATCAAGAATTATGATATTTGAAATATTTGCCGGGAAATACAGTAATTCAAATTCTGAAACCTATTCTCATTGGTCGGCATAAACCAGCCAATCAGAATAGGAGCGACAGTGAACCATTAAAACCTATGGGGAAGGATTGACCAATCAGAATCCACGGCGGGATCATTCAAAATACAGTAAAAAGACAGAAAATCATTTTTTTATTAATACTTCATGCCGCACGGCGCTGAGTGCCGAGATTTCAGTGCGCCCATCTCTCCATAGACTATAATGGGAGAAGTAGCTCGCGCTCTGATTGGCTGGGATAGACAAGCACCCGCTAGCTCAGCCAATCAGCTCTTTTCTGTCTTTTTACTGTATTTTGAATTATCCCGCTGTGGATTCTGATTGGTCTAAACTTCTCCATAGACTAGAATGGGTCTTTGTCGCTCCTATTCTGATTGGTCAATAATTCTCCATAGGCTAGAATGGGTCTCTGTCGCTCCTATTCTGATTGGTTAAGCTAGCCAAGTCCCCGGTAGCTTAACCAATCAGCTCTTTTCAGCATTTTTACTGTATTTTGAACTATCCCGCCGTGGATTCTGATTGGTCTAAACTTCCCCATAGGTTTCAATGGTTCACTGTCGCTCCTATTCTGATTGGCCGGTTTATGCCGACCAATCAGAATAGCTTTCTGATTTTGAATTACTGTATTTCCCGGCAATTTCCAATATCCTAATTCTTGAATTAGGATATTGGAAAGTGATTTTGTTTTATGTATTTTTTTATTTTTTAGGTTTCAGCTCTTTTTCTGAGAATGTTGAACGCCTTTATAAAGGCGATTTTTGATTCATACTCCGCACCGACATCTGGAATGATTTCTCGCCGCTCCAGCCTGTCTCACATCGGAACTGTTTTTCGGCGCAGTCCCGCACAGCGCCTAAGTCCCGCACTGCGCCCATGTCCCCGCACTGTGCCCCCCACACACTGGCGAGGCGCAGGGAACTTTTCCCCGCATGTATGAGTGCGCTACCTCCGGCGGCGAATCATAGGCGCAGCGCGTCACTGCGCCTCGGACCCGCACTGCGCCCCACACACTGGCCAGGCGCGGCGGACTTTTCCCCGCATGTATGAGTGCACTACCTCCGGCGCCGAATCATAGGCGCAGCCCCGCACTGCGCCTCTGACCCGCACTGCGCCTAACACACTGGCGGGGCGGACTTTACATTGTATTTATGAGCGCGCCCCGGCCCCGACATAAATCAGACACAGATTCCGCCGGAAAACTAGCGGAAAGGTGCGCCCCGACCCGTCGGGATTCATACATGTGGCCCAAGATTTCTTGAAATTATTTTAAATTAATTAATTGAGACCATCTCTTATCTTTAGATTGCACATGTCCAACTGTTCAATGTTTCAGTACTTTTTGCACAACTTGCTGATCTCTACCAAGGAGCTTAATGGCAAAATTCACAACAGGTGTTTGATCCCTGAATCGTCCAATACATTTAGGGGATCAAACTGAATTGAGATTTACACAGTCCTCTTCATCATATTCACATTTTGAGACATGAGACCAAGACATCACCTTACAATTGATCAACAGTACCTCGCCATTGCGAGACTTCAATCAGGATGCCACATAATCTCCAAAGAATGGCTAGCTGTGAGCCGTAGGAGAGAATCTTCAATGGGGAACTTGTGAGGTCAAACTGTGGGAGGGAGGGAGGGCTAGCCATAGGGCCTACAGTATTATTAAAATGAGTATGAATATTACATGTGAAAGAGAAGTAGTTTATGAATATAGTCTTGAGACAAACAATGCAGTGGAACATGTATTTGATGGGGTCTGCAGCTCTATTGGAATGAATATGCATATTACATACATAGGAGAAGAGCTTTATGGAAGATAATATGACAGTGGTCTATTGTACAGTGGAGTTTATATCTCAATGAATATGCATATTAGATATTGAAGAGAAGGGCTTATGGGAATTGACAAAGATGGCAGTGTGCTGTGTAATGTGATACTAGTCTGCTTAGTTCATTCTAGGTGAGGCACGCAGTTGCAATAATATGAGAGAAGTGAGATGGAAGCCCATCACAGTCAGGGCTGAGGTGTTTGTTGGTGCAGTGCATTGGCACGGGCAGTACGGTAAGATGGGGCGCAAGCCTGTTATGGAGATGGCAAATTTGACTGAAGGTTGTTGGCTCATGAGAGCATGGTGGCAGCTTCAGCAGGACATGTTATGAGTGTGCGCGCGGAAGGGGGAGTGGGCTTTATGTGGATTCTCTGATAGCTAATTGGTGAGCACCTGTATGGGGTGTTTACCTAACATGATATAAAAGGAAGTGAGCTCAGACCACATGTGATCGGACCTCTAAGCCTTGATAAAGCCAGGTTAGCTGGCGAAACATGTCGGCGAGGTCAGGCATGACGTTTTAAATTGTGATCTCTCACCTCTGTCTACAAGTGTCACCTGCTGCAGGGGTGTCACAAGGGGGCCTTATTTGTTCTGTGTCTATGAGATTAGGGACGACTGCCCAAGTAGTTGGCTTGGGATCCCTTACTGAAGCTAGTACTTTGCTATAGATATAAGGCTCTCCTGTTAATAGGTGGGGTTCCACCAGACTTGATGATAGAAAGGGAGTTATTCCCTCTCTCAGAAGCAAAAAGGGTTAAATGATGAGGATAGAGATCAGGTTTTTAAATAGTGTGTATAGAGGTTAAGAGTTAGATATAATAAAAGTTACGTTTTAGTGTTTAATAGATAGAGAACTGATAGAGTTTAAGTTTGCCTATGGCAAAATAGTAAATAATTCAATCAGGATGCTCTCAGATGGAAGTGGCCCTTGAGCTTACAGTGTCAGAGTGTCATCAGCAGGTTGCAACAGAGATACAGAGAGACTGGAAGAGTCACAGAAAGGCAAATAAGTGAGCGTCCTTTGGTTACATCACACACTGATGACCGCTTCATTGTAAACAACGTCCTGTGGAATCGGATGATGAATACCGCACAACTCCAGGCACGTTTAAGGGAGGTGAGAGGCAACCAAGTGTCACGTCAGATCATCCGTAACCATTTACATGAGCGTTGTCTACGTGCTAGATGACCAGCAAGGTTGCCTGAAAAGTATCTTCCATGGCTGATGCACAGTGCTCTCCTTTTTATCTCCAGCATCATTGGTTGCCATCATTTCAGCTCGTGAATCGACTTTGATCACTGAACGGTACTGTGGACCACCGGTCCCTCATCCAGCATAGATGCTTCCTTGCCCATGCAAGATGATGATGCCTGTGCCTGGTGGTATGCTCGTCTAGCACGCAGACCATGCTAATGGAAATGGTTATGAATGGTCTGACCTGACATTTGGCCTGGAGCAATAAACTGATGTCGACAGAAAGTAGGGCCGCACCAGGATCGATGAGGTGATGTCGGTCTGGAAGTTAGGCCACACAGGAAGCAAGGAGGAACCAGGGTCATCAGTGAATGGTAAGTTAACTCTTAGAAGTCAGTAAAAAAACCCTAACCCTTAGCCTAGCTTAGGGTTAGAGAAATACGCTTTCAAACCAAACAGGGCTGCATTATAGCAACACTAATTACGGAAATACCAAATATGTAGATTTTTTAATGTTTTATATTTTCATGAAAAAATAGTTTTTTTATGTTACCGCCATATTTTTTCTTTGTTTAGTAGTGGTGGACAAGGTACTGCAGCCCTTCCCCATTTAATTAGATGGGACAGTTCTGGAGTATCTTGTATATCTGCTACTAAAAGTACAGCAAATAAAAGCATGAGCATGGGAAAAGTATAGGCCATCAATTTTAAAAAGCAATCTCATTTAGTTGGCAGGTCTCCGGTATAAAATAGGTTAATAGTATTGCTTGTTGTTGGTTTAATGGTCACTTGTACTGTACTAGTGCTTTAGAGCATCATCTCCAAGTGACCAAGAGCCTCAGTACCTACTGGTGCTTAACTTTGCATCCCAGCAGTAGTTTGGTGGGTTTGTCTTTGATCCAAATAGGTTTAATGACATCATCAGTGGTTTTATTGCCACAGTCCTTAGTGGTCATAGATTAGTAACACAGTCCTAAGACATCATAGGTTTGTGCCACAGTCCTTAGTGCTTAAAGATTAGTGCTAGAGTCCTTAGTGGTCAAAGATTAGTGCCACAGTTCTTAGTGGTCCTTGATTTAGTGCCACAGTCCTTAGTGGTCATCAATTTAGTGCTACAGTTCTTAGTGGTCATTGATTAAGTGCCCCGATCTCAAGCATGCAATAGTTCAGAAGTACAGTCAATGATCAGAATTGTTTTAGTACAAGTCAGAAAATTATAAGCAAAATCTCACTGTAGTTAACACTCAAAAAGATGAATTAAGCTTGGAAGAGAACTATGTTTTCATCTTACTTAAAGTTCTAGCTACAGCCATCAACTTTTATATCAAATCATTTAGAAGTACAATGTACATAGAAGGCCATCAGAATGATTTAGAAGCTTTTAGCGAAAGATTTTACTTGTCGGGACCCGCAGTGAAATATAAGACCTATGATATAGCTGTCAGCAACAAGGAAATAAAAAATAAGATATCAAATGGAAAAAGGTTACGTTATAGCAACCTCAGCCAGAAATAATTTCCAGCAGGCTGGTTTTACAGGTTAAAAGCTTTTTCCTTTGACCTAGCTCAATCTAAAACTCAGGATTCTGATATCGAAAAATACAAATCGGTATAAGAATGTACGAGATAAACTGGCCCATGAACCTGAAGAGAGTGAGAACCCATTAACAAAGCGATTCTTGGAGAGAGTACACCTGTCTGAAGAGGAAGAAAAAGGCTTTTACTGTATTTCTCTCTCTCTCTCTCCTCTCTCTCTCTCTCTCTCTCTCTCTCTCTCAGTATCTCTCTGTCTGTTTGTCTATCTGTCTTGTTATCTCTGTCATCTATCTTTCTATTTATCTATCATCTCTATTTATATGTTTATCTATCTATCATCTATCTATCTATCTATCTATCTATCTATCTATCTATCTATCCCTGTCTGTCAGTTTATCTTTTACATCTATCTATTATCTATTTATATGTTTATTTATATATTTATCTATGTTTTTATTTCTTTTTTTAACTTTCTTTCTCTCTCATAACTTTTCAGAGTTTGATGGACCCCACATTGTCAGCTTTTATTTTGTAAAACTGCCATTTGTTGGTGCCTTTGTAGACCACCAGCAGTTCCTTCTACAAATATAGGAATAAATTTAGAACTAAGCATAACCATTCGCCTTATCAATAAGAGCATTCTTACATAGTCCAACACTGTCAGTACTGATAGGACAGTGTGTAGGGTCATACCCCATTGTCAGAGAATAGTGTTGAGCGATTGCGTTGGCTATCGAGATCGAGCGATAGTCGATAGTCGGCCGCTATCGATAAGGTTTTTCGATAGTGAGCATCGATTATGAGCGATTACCATTAAAGTCTATGGGAGAGCAACAACACCTTCATTATTACACCCAAACAAGGCTGGAGAAGCTGAAATTAACATCCACAACAGTCAAATGGATACGTGCTACATCTTAGGCAACACACTTAGGTTATAAAAGTCACAGAAAAAAGTCACAGACCATTCACTATCCCTGTCTTGTACCACAGCCTGACCCTTAAACCTGCATCACCCACAAATTAAAAAGTGCCAGAAGGCAGTATGATTTGAACCATCATGTTACTTGAACTGGACATTGAATATCCCTGTCCTGGAACGCAGCATGAGCCCCAAACCTGCATGACCCCCAGATTTAAAAAGTGCCGGAAAAAGGAGTCTTTCAACCACCATTTTAGTTGAACTGGACACTAACTATATCTGTCCTGTACCGCAGAATGACCATTAAACCTGTCTGACCCACAGTTTAAAAAGTGCCAGAAAAAAGGAGTCTTTCAACCACCATTTTAGTTGAACTGGACATATACTGTCCCTGTCCTGGGCCACAGTATGACCATTAAACCTGTCTGACCCCCAGATTACAAAGTGCCGGAAAAAGGAGTCTTTTAACCACCATTTTAGTTGAACTGGACATTGACTATACCTGTCCTGGGCCACAGCATGACCCAGGGCCGGAGTTACAGTGGGTGCGGGGAGAGCCCAGGCTCGCTCCCGCATCTATTAACACGCAAGTTAAAATGCCCTGATGACGCAGCAACGAAAACTGTCGTGCTGAAGCAGAGTGCGGAAGCGGAAGTGTGAGAACTCCAGCCTTCCTCAGTACACAGTCAATACCTGGGTAGCGCTTGCCCCTCCATATGAGTGCGGACCAATTGAGCTTCACTTGGAAATACTGGTGGTTAACGCTCCTGTTCCACCCAGGTGCCCTTTTTCTTGGCATTCTTTTTCTCATTTTACTCAACGAGCTGGAGGAAATTGTCTCTGTACTTTGTTCTCTGTCCGGCTCCATACTCCAAGTCCTTGAATAACCTCATCTGG
>JAODAL010070326.1:0-15966 GCA_025379985.1 Phyllomedusa bahiana | reverse complement strand
GCGACCGCACTTGGGAGCCGGGTGAGGCAAGGGCTTCATCATCGTCAGGAGAAGAGGGCGTCAGCTTGCGCGTCAGGCAGCAGCGCAGCCAGCAAGTGGGTCGTGTGGCCGTGAGTCAGCAGGATAGCAGCAGTGTGAGGTCGGGAGCCAAGCGGCCACGGGGTAAAAAACCCGCTTCGCAGGTCCAAGAAAGTAGCGGCACAGGGGCTCAGCGAGGCAGCGGCGGCAGTGCGGAGCGTTGGCGGTAAAATCCGATACTCGGCGGTGTGGCAGTTCTTTGCTAAGACACCGGAGGAGCCGAATATGGGTATATGTAGAATCTGTGGGCAGAAAGTGAAGCGTGGCCAGGGAGCTAACGTTGGCACCACGGCCCTGCGTCAACACATGCAGCGTCACCATCCGGTGGCCTGGGAGAAAAGTGGCTCAGATGTGGTGGTCCATCCTGCCGCCGCAGCAACAGCAGCAGCAGCAGCGCCCAGTGGCACGCATGCCATTGCAGCCAGTCAAGGCTCCACCACCTCTGCAGAAGGGAGCTGTTTCTCTTTGACATCATCTCCCGGTCCAGATGCTCCTGCTCCTCGCTACTCATGGCGCCAGCAGTCGTTCAGCGAGGCGATTGCAAAGAGACAACAGTATGCGTCCAACCATCCTAAGGTGCAGCAGCTGACCGTGCTCCTGTCCAAGTTGTTGGTATTGCAGTCCCTCCCTTTCCAAATGGTGGACTCTGCACCATTCAGAGAACTAATGGCTTGTGCCGAGCCGAGATGGAGAGTTCCAAGCCGTAATTTCTTTTCCAAAAAGGCAGTACCAGCACTTCATAAATATGTAGAACAGAAGGTGGGTCAGTCCTTGAGCTTATCGGTTTGTTCCAAGGTGCACGGCAGCGCGGACGTCTGGAGCTGTAACTACGGTCAGGGCCAGTACATGTCCTTTACGGCCCACTGGGTGAATGTGCTTCCAGCCCAGGCACACCAACAACTTGGACAGGAGACGCCGCTTTCTCCTCCACGTTGTCAAACTGCTGCACCTGCGCCAATGTCCGCCTCCTCCTCCTCCACCATCACCACCATCTCAGCCTCCACAAGTACTGCTCCATCATACCACATGTGTAGGGCACAGCGGTGTCACGCAGTTCTACACCTGGCTTGCCTCGGCGAACGAAGTCACACAGGGGAGGAACTGCTCCGCGTCATGCAGCAAGAAATCGATGTGTGGCTTTCTCCGCGCCAACTGCAAATCGGAACCATGGTGACGGACAATGGGAGGAACATGGTGTCCGCGCTGCACCGAGGAGGGATGGTCCATGCGCCCTGCATGGCGCACGTGTTCAATCTGGTTGTGAAAAGGTTCCTGAAGTCTTCCACCGATCTTCAGAACATTCTGAAAATGGCCAGGAAACTGTGCATGCACTTTATCCATTCGTACAAAGCCAGGAACACCCTCCTCGAGTTGCAGCGGCAGAACGGCCTCCCCCAACACACTCTGATATGCGATGTTTCCACCCGCTGGAATTCCAGCCTGCACATGTTGGACCGACTGTATGAACAGAGAAAGGCCATTAACGATTTTTTGATGATCCAGGCAGACAGAAGTACTCCCCTGTGTAACTTTGATGTCAGCCAGTGGCAGCTCATGCGTGACACCTGCCGTTTGTTGAGGCCATTCGAGGAGGCGACGTTATTTGTCAGTCGCCAGGACTACGGGATGAATAACGTCATTCCACTGCTTCATGTCCTGGAACAGATGCTGAAAAATCTGTCTGGGCAGGGGACTGGAGACGTGGCGACTACATCTCGTGGCCACATGAGTCCGGTGGGGACTGAAATGGAGGAGGAGGAGGAGGACATTGGAGCAGAAGCATTGTCTGGTGAAATGAGTGGATTTTCTACCCAGGTGACAAGAGAGGAGGAGCAGGAGCAGCTGGAGGAGGTGGATGGAGATGAGGAAGACGAGGCAGATGACCCCCAAGCACCGTGGCAGTATACAGTGGAAATGGAGGCAGGGAGCCCCTCGAGTCACTTGTGCAGATGGCCCGCAGCATGCTTATTTGCCTGGCTAGTGACAGCCGAATAGTCAGCATCCGGCAGAGGGATGACTTCTGGCTCTCCACCCTATTGGACCCTCGCTACCGGTCCAAAATGGGAGCCTTTTTCCCAGCTATTGAGAGGGAAGACAAACTCAAATACTATAGGGAAATCCTCCGTAATCAGTTGCCGCTGCCTATGTGCGGCATCGTCCCTCCTCTGACAGGTCTGACCGGGGGGTTCCTCAGCGCTCACGTACTACTGCCGCGGCTGCTGGGGGAAGGTGGGGGGGTAGGAGCAGTACCAGCTCCATCAGTAGTAACCTAAGTCTGGAGTCACTGATGAGCAGCTTCCTTCACCCGCCTAGTGAGGAGGGCAGTCGCCAGCAGCAGCAGCAGGACCTGGAGCAGTCCCTGAACCAACAGGTTGTGGCCTACTTGGACAGCACTCTGCCACCTCAGTTAGAAGATCCGCTGGACTACTGGGCAGCCAAACTGGATGTGTGGCCGCAACTTGCCGAGTTTGCAGTGGAGAAGCTGTCCTGCCCGGCCTGTAGGGGGGCTTCAGAGCGGGTGTTTCATGGGGCGGGGGGCCATCGTAACCCCAAGGAGACACGCTTGTCCACGGGAAATGTGGAAGAGAACTGGCCCTTTGTCATGATGGAATACAAGGCGTGGATCGGCCAGGGATTTCCACACACAATGCCTTAGGCGTTCAGTTGGGTTCAATCTACCTGCCTAAGCCACTATTCTGTGCCGCACCTGCCTGATGCCGCCACACCTGATGCCACACATCCTCTGACAGTTTCTCCATCTGCCTAACACATCTTTAACAGGACTGGTATTGCACCAACTCCACACTCATTGTGCCAGTCTATGACCTCTTGCTGCTGTGCTGTTGCTGTTGCCGTGACATCCACATTGTGTCTTTGTGCCACTGTTGAACCTCATTGATGCTGCTGTGGATGCTTGCCATTGTCCTCCAACTGTGTCATTGTGCCACTGCCTGATCTCATGGTTGCTGCGCGTGACAATCCGCTCTCGAGTCATTGTGCAACTTCTGGGCTTCCTCTGTTTTGCCACCTACAGAATGTATTTGTGCCAGCTGCTGCTAAGATTAATGCTGCTGCTTGTCCATGACCTCACACTGTGTGATTGTGCCATTGTGGCCTTTACTGTATTTGCCGCCTCCAGAATGTCATTGTGCAACTGCATGATCTCTGCTGCTGTGTCGTTGACCTCCAAAAATGTGTGTTTGTGCATTCTGTGGCTTCCTCCTGTTTTGCCACCTCAGATGTCATTGTCTGCCACTGTGACCTCATACTGCTGCGCCGTGACCTCCGCTATCAGTCATTGTGCCAATCTGTGGCTTCCTCGTGTGTTGAACCTCCAGAATGTCATTTTTCGCTTGTTAGAGGTAGCGTAGTGGTTGCGGGGCCTCTGCCTGGACCTCATGCTGCTGTGCTCCGCCGTCACCTCCACACTCTGTCACGAATGTTGCCACCTGAGCTCTCAGCTTGTTTTTTTACCAGCTTTCGCTGGCATGACATTATCGGCTAACATTCAGCTTGAGTTTATTGGTAGTTTTGCCCTCTTAAGTGCCCAGGGCGAATTTTATAGTGAAGCGAGTCTAAGAGCAGCGGCAGTCATCTGCGTTTGGAATACTAAAACACTACATTGTATGAAGAACCAAACCAAGTCCCTCTGCATAGTTAAGCCATGGACATACGTTCTACCAGCACCCTGCAGGCTCTGTGCAGCCTGGAAATAGTGCTTTTTAACGCGATTCGTGCAGATAGTAATTTGGAACGAAGCAAGAAATTTTGTCGGAAAATTGAGCGAGATGTTGTGGACCGTATCCAAAATTTTTGAGAAATTCGCCCATCTCTATTGATTATATAGCTGGTCACAATATTCAGTCATCAATTCGGAATCATTACATCAAATTTTTTGGTTCATTTAAGGGCCCTTTTCAACAGAATCTACAAGATAATGATTAATACTGTTAGTCATGAATATATAGTTACCAAATTAGTGAACTATGGGCAACATGTATGAACTTGGTGCTGGCTTGCCAGTTCTAAATCGCTAAAAGAGGAGTTGTAGTATGTGAGTATGAATGAGCTGTAACTACTGCAGGTTCCTAAATGTGGGGCATTTTAAGTGTTGCGCAGCATAACTTTGGCCCATTGTTTGTGGCGTGAGCAATGCGTCAGTGTAAAGACCTCAGAAAGTGATGGTGTAAGCTACACAAGTGAGCGGAGTCTAAGGGGCTGGTGGATTTCACCAGAACCTGCTGCAAGGCAGAATGGGCTTGCTGCGGTCGCTTCCCCTGGCGTTACTTGCCTGCAGTGGCGGCCAAGATGTAACTAGGTATAAAAACACAAAGTAGGCTCATAGACGGGGAAAGGCAAGAAAGTCAGGGCAGGAGGCAAGGTTCGTAGACGAGGGACGGAGGCAAGAAGATCAGGTATAGACAGAAACTAAGGGAACACAATTTCTCACTAGGTACAAACCACTATGGACCTGGTGGGGAGGTTAGGGTAAGGCTGGGAAATAAAGCATCAGCGCCTAGCAATTACCCAATTACTGACGTGCTGGCCCTTTAAACATTGCCGGCGTGGGATGGCATCCTAGCCGGCAGAGACAACGCACTGAGTGAGGAGAGGTGAGTAGCTGCAGCTGGGGTTAGAACTGTGGGTGTTACCTGCAGGGGAAACATATGGGTCAACAGGGGTGTGAGTGTGCAAGTTATGGAAATTAGGTTATTTTATGTTGTTGTTCCTATGGATTAAATTGGTGATTAAGTGTGCAGTTTTTAATGAGACAAAACAGTTGAGACTTCCATCTTAATTTACTTCTTCCATCTTAGTTTAACTGATTATTCAATACTGCTGATCCTGCTGTACTTAATTAACTCTGCTATGCTGATACATTTCTATCTGCTAAAAGGATACTTCCCTATTTTGTATTCACTTCCTTGTTCCCTCTGATAAATGGCTCTATGTCCAGACAATGCTTCACTGCAAAAAAGGAAGGGGGGGGGGTGTGGAGTGGGGGGTGGGGGAATGGAAAACCACAAAGAATACTGTTAAGTAATAGTCAAGTGATGGTTTGGTCAACAATGCCTTATATTTAGAATGAACAAAAAATCCAATATTTACAAAATAACACCACAAAAGTGATAAAAAACCTTTTGTTTTAAAAACTATGAAAATTTTAATAATAAAAAATTTTTTCTTAAAGTGAAATAATAAATATTTAATATTCAATTATATTTAATAAAATGTATAATGATAATAATAATAATTATTATTATTAATAAAATAATATAAAACATTAAAACCAATACAGCAAAACATGAGAAAAAATAATAAATATAAATCAGAATGAAATTGTATTATTAACATAATAAATTTTTTATTAGAAAATCAACTCAATGAATTGTACAAGTCTCTACAGAGAAAAGAAGTAACAGAATACAAATGAAACAGTTCTTAAAGGGGTTTTACCACAAAGTTAAATTGATGTGGGAAACTTGCAGATTAAATAATAAACATTTTCACCATTCATCCTTATTAAAAATGGTGTATTATTTTTGTTTCCGCTGCTACCTTACTGATCAATAGGGGACAGGCGTCTCAGGGGGTTTTACATGGGTGAGAGCTCCCTTTGGGCCTGGGCGACATGCTAGACATCACACTTTTCAGGCAGCTACTGTCGTCTCTTTCCCCGCTTTTTAATCACACACCAATCCCTTTTGGAAAATGTTCAACCCAGGTCTGTCATTTATCCTTTCTTCCCTACTCCTTTTGTAATCGTCAAACTGAAATAAAAAAAATGAAAAGAAAAAATCAATCGGTATTGCATTGAAAAAAAAAGTTTGGTTCCTGAGGGGTTTGAATTAGGATCCTATGCTTTAAGAAGAAATGCTAACCACTAGTACATTGTGCTACTCATAGCTCTTTAATAAAAAAGACATTTGTTTGCTAGAGTTGCACTGGGGAAAAGGGTGGTGATGCCAAAATGTGCGGCAAAAATATGCAGTTCAAACAAATCATACATGCCTCCTTTTGAATACACTTAAAGCTGAAGTAGGACAAACAAAGCATGAAATGCCTTTGTGGTAAAACCCTTTACAGTAATAGCTACTTATCTCTTGCAACATTCTAACCACAGGAAAGATGGGTGAAGCTACATAATTTATAGCGGGCACACATATTCTAAAGCCATTGGCACCTTGACCTAAGAATTACTGCAGCCTGCAGACTAATTTAGCAGTAGGGCCTACAAGATATCACGAAGGGTGTCCTGATGCAGATGATGTGCGCTATAAATAACATGATAACTTTACTATGATGTAGGTACAATTACAACTAAATTAATTTTATATAGTTTTTTTTATGTTTTATTACATTTACACAATAGAAAAGTTTTTGTTCAAAGATGTGTTTTTATATCATCATAGTCTGTCATAACTTTTTATTTTTCTGTATATGGAGCTGTATGAGGGCTTGATTTTTGGAGGATAAGTTGATGTTTTCATTTGTATCATTTTGGGGTTCATATGACATTTTTAATGCTTTTTATCAAGGATTTTTAACAAAATACTTCAATACTGGTAGCATTTTTTATTTTTTACAGCAATCACCATGCGGTTTAAATGACATGTCAACTTTACTTTGCAGGTTGATACAATTACAGTGATACCTGATATATATATTTTTTATGTTTTACTGCTTTACACAATTAAAAAAACACTTCTATTTTAAAAAGAAAACATGTTTTTGCAGTCTGAGAGTCATAACCGTTTATTTTTCCATATATGGAGTTGTGTTGGGGCTTTTTTTGTAGGACGTACTGACTTTTTTTTATTGGTACCACCATGGGGTTCATATGATTTTTTTATCACTTTATATTAAATTTTATCTGGTGCAAAATGAATAAAATTCGCAATCCTGTCATTTTTTTCTTTCTTTTTTTAATGTCAGTCACTGTGCGGGTGACACATTTATAGGCTAGGTTGTTCCGCACATCGTGATACCAAGTATGTGAACCTTTTTGGGGTGATTGGTATTTGTAATGGGAAAAGGGTATTATGCGTGTTTTTACTTTATTTTGTTAAATTTTCACATTATTTATACTTGTCCCCCCCTTGATCTCCTAGATGTCCCTTTTAAGGGTTCTGTTGCGGGAAAGTGACTAACCTTTCGGGTAAAGCTTTCTTTTAGAGTGAAAGGGTTTAAATGAAAAATTTTTGCTTTCTTGTTATTTATATTTACATTGTGGTTAGGATGGGCAAATTTCTCAAAAATTCGTTTTGGGTCACTTTCCCAAAAATTTTCCGACAAAAATTTAAATTCGGTCCCAAAATTACTTCGGCCAAATTTGGGTTTAAAAAAAAACAGCTATTTCCAGGCGGGCACAAAAGCCTACGGGGTTTGCTTTTGAACGGGGTTTGGTTCCCTTGCTTAAATATGCAGAGGGAGTTTGGGGTTTGGTTTTTCATACAATGTTGTTTTTTTATTTATGCACGCAAAAGGGACTGCCGCCACTCTTAAAATTCGTTTTCACAAAAAAAATTTTCCCGGGGGCATTTTAGAGGGGCAAAACTGACCAAAAAACTCAAGGGGAATGTTCCCTGATAAAGTCTTGCCAGGGGAAAGCGGGGAAAAAAACAAGCTGAGAATTTGGTTTGGCCTTTTAGTGACAGAGTGGGGAAAAGGTGCCCGGGCGGCCCAGCCACGCAGCATGGGGTTCGGGAAAGTGGCACAATGATGAGAGCGGAGGTAGGGGGGGGGCAGCAGTATGGGGTTTTAAAAGGCCCAGTGGCAAAATTGACATTCGGGAAAGGCGGCAAAAACAGAAAAATTACCCCAGAGAGTGGCACAAGGGAATACGGGTGTGGAGGTCACGCCCGCAGCAGCAGAGATAAAGGCCCAGTGGCAAAATGACTTCTGGGGGGGCCCCAAACAGTTTTTAGGCAAAAAGAATGGCACAATGATACAGTGGGGGAGGTCACGTAGCAGCAGCATGAGTCAGGCAGGGCAAAATTTGACATTTTTGGAGGGGGGCCCAAAACAGTATTGGGCCACAGAGGGCACAATCACACAGTGTGGGGGGTTTCACGGCGGCCCAGCGGTAGAGATTAGGCGGGCCCACAATGCTTTCTGGAGGCGGTTTTTTTAAAAAAAAAAAAAAATATTAGGGCCCACAGGGGGCCCCAATTTCCCCACATTTGTGGAGGTCAGGCCCCGGCGAAAGTATGAGAACAGGCAGGGGGCACAATGACATTTTGGGGCCCGGCAAAACAGTATTAGGGCCACAGAGTGGCAAAAATCACACAGTGTGGAGGTCAAGGCGGGCGGGCAGTATGAGACCCGGGGCAGTGGCACAATGAAAATTTTTGGAGGCGGAAAAAACAGGAGGAAGCCCCAAAAAGGCCCAATGATGAGAGGGGGAGGTCACGGGGGGCGCAGCATGAGGTGGGAAAGTGGCAAAATGAAAACAGTGTGGAGGGCACGGCGGGAAAGTCACAGCGGGCACCCATGAGGTCAGAGATTGGCACAATGGACTTTCTGGAGGGGGGAAAAAAAAGGGGGGAAAGCCACAGAAGGGCAAAAATGATGAGAGCGGAGGTCACGGGGGGGCCAGCAGAATGAGGCCCAGGAAAGTGCAAAATGCACAGTGTGGGGGCACGACAGGAGTAAAGCAGCAGAATGAGGTCAGGCAGGGGAACAATTACACGTGTGGAGGACATGGCGGCACCCAAAAGGGAAGCGGGCATTGGACAGACAGGGGGCACAATGACACAGTGTGGATTTTAAAAAGGAAAACAGAAAAGCAGCAGCGAATGAGGTCTTAGAGGGGCACTTGACGAGTGTTGGGGTGGGTGGCAATTTACCAGCCCTGGTAAAGAGGGTTTGGTAGGCAGATGGAAAAAGGGCAGCAGATGTGGGGCCCTAAGGTGGGTGGCGGCTTCAGACTAGTGGTGAGGAAAGGTATTTTTAAACCCAGACTGAGGGCCAAAGGCAAATGGTGTGTGGAAATCCTGGCCTTTTCCCCCGTTTGTTTTCATTTTGGGAAAAAAGGTCAGTCTTTCCCACTTTTCCCCGGTGGACAAGCGGGTTCTCCTTGGGGTAACGATGGCCCCGCCGAAATGAAACACCGCTCTGATGCCACATACTGGGGGGCGGGGACAGCTTCTCCACTGCAAACTCGGCAATTTTGCGGGCCCACACTTTCCAGTTTGGCTCCCCCAGTGTCCAGCGGATCTTCAAAATGAGGTGGCAGAGTGCTGTTCCAAAGTGGGGCCAAAACCTTTTGGGGTTCAGGGACTGCTCCAGGTCCTGTGCTGCTGCTGCTGGCGCCCTGCTCTCCTAAAACTAGGGGGTGAAAGGAAGCTGCTCTTCGGGGGACTCCAGACTTGGTTTTCTACTGATGGAGTTTTGGTACTGCCCCCTACCCCCCCCCTTCCCCCGCAGCCGCGGCAGTAGTAAGTGTGGAAATGAGCAACCCTCGGTCAGGACCTGTCAGGGGGAGGGGACCCATTTCCCCCACATAGGCAGCGGCCAACTGTTTTTCGGAGGATTTCCCTATAGTATTTTAGTTTGTCTTCCCTCTCAGTAGTGGGGGAAAAAGGCTTTCCCTTTTTGGGCCCGTTTGCGAGGGTCCAAAAGGGTTTGGGGAGCCCGAAAAACCCTTCCCCTGCCGGATTTTGACCCCATTCGGGTCGTCAATAGCCAGGCAAATAAGCATGCTTTGGGGGCCTCTGCACAAGTGGGCTCCGAGGGGCTCCCTGCCTCCATTTCCCCTGTATAATGCCCCGGTGTTGGGGGGGTCATCTGCCTGTCTTCCTCATCTCCCAAACCCCAAAATCCTTTCCCGCTGCTCCCGCTCCTCCCCCTCTTGTCCCTGGGAGAAAATTTCCCTCAAATTTTACCGACAAAGCTTCTGCTCCAAAAGTCCCCCTCCTTTCCCCCCTCCATTTCAGTCCCCACCGGACTCATATGGCCCGAGATGTAGTCCACGTCTCCCCGTCCCCTTTCCCGACAGATTTTTCAGCATCTGTTCCAAAAGGGCATGAAGCAAATGGGAAAGTGTTATTCAATCCCGTAGTCATGGCGATTTACAAATAAAGTGGCCTCCTCGAATGGCCTCAACAAAGGAAGGTGTCACGCCCTGAAACTGCCCCTGGCTGACATCAAAATTACACAGGGGGAGTTTCTTCTGTCCCGCCTGGATCATTCCAAAAAAACGGGTTTTAAAGGCCTTTCTCTGTTAAAACAAATGATTCCCAAAATGTGCAGGGGGGGAATTCCAGCGGGTTTGGGAAAATCGCATTCAGAGTGTGTTGGGGGGAGGGGCCGTTCTTGGCCCCCCGCAAAAGAGGGGGTGTTCCTTTGGGTTTTTTACCCAAAAGGAAAAAAGTGCATGCACAGTTTCCTGACCATTTTCAAAAATGTTTGAAAGGGGGGGGGGGGGGTCGGGGGGGGGGGGCCCCCCTTTGGGGGGGGGGGGGGGGGAAGACTTCAGAACCTTTTCCACAAACCAGATTTTTAACACCCTGCGCCCTTTCAGGGCGCAAAGGACCCCTCTCTCCTCGGGGGCCCGCACCGACCCCCATTTTTCTCCCATTGGGCCTCACCCTGGTTCCGATTTGCATTTTGGCGCGGAAAAAAGGGGTCCCCAAAAATCGAAATTTTTTGTGCATGATGCGGGGGGTCAGTTCCCTCCCCCGTGTGACTTCGTTTGCCCAGGGAAGCCCCCAAGGGGGGTAGAACTGCGTGGGCACCGCTGTGCCCTACACCCTGTGGTATGATGGAGCAGTTTCTTGTGGAGGGGAGATGGTGTGTGTTGGAGGGGGGAGGAGGGGCAATTTGGGGAGGTGAAAGCCCGTTTGACAAAAGTGGGAAAGGGGGAAATCTGCGTTTTCCTGCCAAGTTGTTGGGTTTTGCCTGGGAGGAAGCACATTCACCCAGTGGGGGCCCTTTTAAAAGGGCATGTATTTGGCCCCGGGCCCCTTTGGGGAAAAGCTCCAGACGTTTTTCCCCGCTGCCGGGGCACCCTTTGGAAAAAAACCGATAAGCTAAGGCTGCCCCACCTTTTGTTCTACATATTTTGAAGTGCTGGTACTGCCTTTTTGGAAAAGAAATTACGGCTTGGACCGTCTCGGCACAAGCCATTAGTTCTCTGAATGGTGCTGAGTCCACCATTTGGAAAGGGAGGGACTGCAATACCAACAACTTGGACAGGAGCACGGTCAGCTGCTGCCCCTTAGGGTGGTTGGACGTATACTGTTGTCTCTTGCAATCGCCTCGCTGAACGACTGCTGGCGCCTTTGAGTAGCGAGGAGCAGGAGCATCTGGAAACGGCAGAGGGATGTCAAAGAGAAACAGCTCCCTTCTGCAGAGGTGGTGGACCCTTGGGACTGGCTGCAATGGCATGCGAGCCACTGGGCGCTGCTGCTGCTGTTGCTGCGGCGGCAGGATGGACCACCACATCTGAGCCACGTTTCTCCCAGGCCACCGGATGGTGGCGCTGCATGTGTTGACGCAGGGCATGGTGCCAACGTTAGCTGCCTGGCCGTTTCACTTTCTCCCCACAGATTCTACATATACCCATATTCGGCTCCTCGGTGTCCTTAGCAAAGAACTGCCACACCGAACGAGTATCGGATTTTGCCGCCAACGCTCCGCACTGAGTGACTACTGCCGCCGCTGCCTCGCTGAGCCCCTGTGCCGCTACTTTCTTGGACCTGCGAAGCGGTTTTTTTTACCCGTGGCCGCTTGGGCCCTCCCGCCTCACACTGCTGCTATCCTGCTGACTCACGGCCACACAAACCCGCTTGCTGGCTGCACTGCTGCCTGAAGCGCAAGCTGACGCCCTCTTCTCCTGACGATGATGAAGCCCTTTGCCTCACCGGCTCCCAAGTGCGGTCGGCTACATCATCATCTATTTGTGTTTATCGTCACTGCTGCCCTCATCACCGGTCTTGGTATGCCGAGGCTGACCTCTCAAAACATGACCTCCCATGCCACTCTCCACATCTATACTTTGACGCCTACTGCAAGAAGCAGGGGATATTGGCCCCATTTCTTCGCTCCCAAGTAGCTGCTGACTGCCCTCCTCAAATTGTTCATCCTCGCTATATAGTGGCGCTGAGCCCAGACCACATAGTAGATCTTGGCTGAGGAACCCGGAGGGGGACAGAGGCGGGCTGAGGACAGGTGAGGGCCGCTGACCCGCTCCCGGGCCATGCCAACTAAGGGTTGATGTCTGAGGTTCCCACCGACTCTTGGCTGGGGTTGTCAGATGTCATCTGGGAGGAAGAGGATGACCTAGTCAACCAATCAAGAACCCTTGGGTTGTGAACAAAACGGCCGCGAGATGACAGCGGCAGTTGTGGCCTCACCGAGTGACCCCTGCTGGGGATGTCCCCTTGCTGTGCTGCGACCTGGGCCTGTTCCAGGAAAAAAAAAAAAAGTTTGTGCCACGGCCCCTCGCAGGTGCAGAGCCTGCCCCCTCTCTGTCTGACATACTGTTTGTTCTAAAATGTACAGACACTGTTTGATGATGATATCTGTATTGATAAATATTTCACCCTGTTTTTGACTCCAAATGAACCCAGTAACAAGCTTGGGTAACCCTTGGATATAAAATTGCGCTCCACAAATGGCCAGGAAAAATTTACTTGTATGTGCCGTTAAAAACACTGTGTGTTTTACTTTAAATGTAAAAGCACAAACAGGCTTAATTAACCTTGGACATGAATTAGGCTACAGGAAAAATTTTTTTATTTTGGCTTTGAAAAAGACGGTTTATTTTTGTCAGCACACCAGCAAAACAACGCTTAATTAACCCCTGGATGTAAATTGCGCAATTGAATTTAGCAGCCAATAATGAAAGTGGTATTTGTTATTGTAAAAAAAGCTGTTTCTTTAAATGAATACAACAGGAACTGGCTTGATCCCACTTGGATATTGAATGTATGTGCAGCTGCAGTGGACGCCCCACTGGATTTTCAGATCCAATACCCCAAAAAAATTAAAAAATAGAACATTAAGAGAACAGTCTCTGAGACAAGCTGAGACACCCCACAGAAATTGCTATTTTAAAAATCAATTTCTTCAGTAAAAGCTATCAGCCGCGGCAGCACCTTCCCTGATGAGCACAGTGAAGAGGAGTGGGAGCTCCCGGCGTCGCGCCCGGAAATTATATAGTGCGGTGACGTCACAGAATCCCGCCCGGGCTTGATTGGCTTCACCTCTGCACATGTCATGCAGGCTATGCCCTTGTTCCTCCCCGAGTGCTTTGCCACCATGTAGCGCCATGTGCTTGCAGCCATTTATCAATCAAAAGCACACTTCGTTCACCCGAAAATACCCAAAGTTTTGACTTCGTTCCGAACCGAAGTTTTCCTGAAATTCTAAACGAATTCCACTTCGTTAGAATCAATTCGCCCATCTCTAATTGTGGTATGCCTTATTTTTTGGCGAAAAAAAATATTTCTGACTGTGTATATCCACATGGATTAATTATGATAATGACTGGTTATGGGCTAATTATGACTTGCCCATTACGGTTAAACATTTTTTAATGGCTGAATGTACATTAGAATAAATGCATCCTAATGCATGTTCAACCAATCAAACAATGCAGATGTTTTGACTAGGTGAAATGGTCTTTTTAATAAATTGACCACAAAGACCTTTCCTCTTATCAGAAAACATGGTAAAAACAGTACACAATAATGTCAGCACTTAAATTCTAAGGCTGTTTACATAGCACAGGTTGGCTGTCAGGACCTGCAGTTATCATCAGTGTCAATGCAGTTCAAAGCCTCCCAGCTCTTTACTGCAGTTTTACTGATGATGATGACTGCAGTCATTCAGTCCTGTTGGCACAGTCAGAAAGAGTGCATAAGTGCAAAGAACATAGAATATATCCTGTGTCTATGCCCCTCTCTATCTCTCCTTCTCAGAGATCACTCCTTTTAGTTTCTAAGCACTTTCAAGCCATATGTAAATGCTGGCAGAAGAGAATCAGCAGTCATTACTTTGCGGCCAGATAGCTCTGAGCTCCAGTCCCTTCCACAACAGAGGAGTAATGTTAATTGAACTGTTTTAGAACAGTTAAGTTCTAATAGAACTTCTCGAATTTTTAGAACCCGAACCGAACATTTTATGTTCGTTTGATTAAAGTTCTAGTTCTAGCTTTCTGCACTTTTGGTGGCCATCCAATCAGTGCAGAGCACAGACAAGTGTCAAAGACGTCATCGTTGAGGTGTAGGGCTCTCATTGGCTGCTAAAATCACATGACCATGTTATATATATTTGACTGTATTGCCTTGTGAAGGTCATTTTTAGCTCACTTTCTGTATTGTACAGACTGCTCTTAGTTAGATAGCATTTTCCTCTCCATAGCCAGCAATAGTTAGAGAGTTTGGTATTGCTGGCTGCATCTTTCCCACACCCAGAAGCTGTTATTTGGCGACATTTGCAGGCTCACATCTAACTCTCATATACATGGATATATATTATACAGAGAGCTTAGATTTGCTAAATCATACTCATTGCCCAAAAGTTAAGTTTTGCAGTTTTTGGAGTTCAGTAATTGTATAAAGGGCAATAAAATACATGGAAATCCCTAAAGAAGCATTTATGCTATCTATCATACATGAAAAAAACTTTGAGATTCTTAGTTCCCATGTTTTTGATCAAAAAATGCTTAAGCCACCCACGAACTTACAACGTGATCTCGGGTCGGGTGGTCCTACGCTATCTTTACCTCTCAATAGAGCCAAATTCAGGCCTCTCATTGGGTCAACCGACCTCCATTATCCAGAGAGAAAGAAATAAAAAAAACACCAACCTTGCAAGCTGCACTCATATAACAGCCTGTGAAAATGGGTGGGGTGCAGAAAACCAAAATGGAGGCATCTCTTCCTCCCTATATAGATTAAAAGCAATATATGCCATATATAACGTATAGTTCTGCACAAAAAAAAAAAAAAATTCTGAAAAAACACCATGTGAACCTGGGTGCATAAATGCTTCTTTAGGGATTTCCATGTATTTTATTGCCCTTTTTGCAGTGGTGTGCCAATGGTAATGGTGTGCGTGTGTATATATATATATGCCGCAACCCTGCCAGTGGCACCCAGGTGTTTTTTCAGAAATTTTTTTTTGGTGCAGAACTATATGTTGTATTTGGCATATATTGCATTTAATCTATATAGGGAGGAAGGGATGCCTCCATTTTGGTTTCTTGCACCCCACCCATTTTCACAGGCTGTTATATGAGTGCAGCTTGCAAGGTTGGTGTTTTTTTATTCCTTTCTCTCTGGATAATGGAGGTCGGTTGACCCAATGAGAGGCCTGAATTTGGCTCTAGTGAGAGGTAAAGATAGCGTAGGACCAACCGACCTGAGATCACGTTGTAAGTTCGTGGGTGGCTTAAGCATTTTTTTGATCAAAAACATGTAAACTAAGAATCTCAAAGTTTTATTATGTATGATAGATAGCATAAATGCGTCTTTAGGGATTTCCATGTATTTTATTGCCCTTTTTGCAGTGGTGTGCCACTGGTAATGGTGTGCGTGTGTATATATATATGCCGCAACGCTGCCAGTGGCACCCAGGTTCTCTCTGGATAATGGAGGTCGGTTGACCCAATGAGAGGCCTGAATTTGGCGCTATTGAGAGGTAAAGATAGCGTAGGACCACCCGTCCTGAGATCACGTTGTAAGTTCGTGGGTGGCTTAAACATTTTTTTGTGAACTAAGAATCTCAAAGTTTTTTTCAGTAATTGTATAACACACCATCTCCAAATCAACTATGTGTCAAAGGCGCTTTTGGGCCCCCTCAGGATGCAGGGCCCCATAGCAGCTGCTACCCTGATCCTGGTATAGCTACACCCCTGCTTGCAAGCTGTCCTCATCT
>JAODAL010070325.1:0-15967 GCA_025379985.1 Phyllomedusa bahiana | reverse complement strand
GCCAGGGAAGGGAAATCTAATACCCCCGGTTTTACCCAGACCCGCCGCAAAGCGGGATGGCTTGCTGCGGCGTAAGGCTACCAGGTCGTCCCCCCTAAACGTGACTTGCTTGCGGTGGCGGCCGAGGTGCAGCGAGGTACAGAAGCGTAGTCCGGGAATCAAAGTCGTGGGCAGCAAAGGTATGGGCAGGCGGCAATGGTTCGTGGTCGTGGACAGGCAGAAAGGTCGGGGCAGGCGGCAGAGGTTCGGAGTGGGGAAAACGTAGCAAGAGGTCTGGTAAAACGGTTTAGGGCGAGAATACATTTAAGGGAATGCTTTAGCAAAGGGCCCACGAGGAAACCCAAAGATCCAGCAGTGAAGTGACGTGGGTGCAAAACTTATATAGGACAGCGTCCGGCAATTACCCAATTACCGGCGCACTGTCCCTTTAAATGTACGTGAACGTGCCCCGGCGCACAGCGCTAGGGGGCCCCCGCACGCGCATTCCGGCCGGGGGGGACGAGGACCGGACGGGAGCGTGCCAGGTGAGTGTATGGACGGGTGGAGCCACGACCGGCAGTGCGTCCGCAGGGCCCCCGTCCCGCTGGGGGCCCGCCGCGGGGAACGCGGGTGCGACCCAGCGGTCCGAACCACGGACCGCGGGGGCAACCCGTTACACTACTATTTGTGGGGCTCAATTCTTTGGCACAATTTTCATCCAGGGGTTAATTAAGCCTTGTTTTGCTGGGTGCTGACCCCAAAAAACCCCGTCTTTTCAACGCCAAAATATATAAAAATTTTTCCTGTAGCCTAATTCCACAAGCAAAGGTTAATTACAACTGTATCTCTGTTGTGTGGCGTAGAAAACACGGCAATTGTAACACGCTACAAAGCTACTAGTTTGTGCGGCTCAATTTTTTGGCGCAATTTACATCCAGGGTTAATTAGGCGTTTTTTGCAGGTGTGCTGACAAAAATAAAACCGTCTTTTTAAAACGGCAAAAATAAAAATTTTCCTGTAGCCTAATTCACAAGCAAAGGTTTATTACAACCGTATCTCTTGTTGTATGGTGTAGAAAACACGCAATTGTAACATGCTACAAAGCTACTAGTTTGTGCGGCTCAATTCTATGGCGCAATTTACATCCAGGGGTTAATTAAGCGTTGTTTTGCTGGTGTGCTGACAAAAATAAACCGTCTTTTTAAAAGCCAAAATATATAAATTTTTTCCTGTAGCCTAATTCACAAGCAAAGGTTAATTACAACTGTATCTCTTGTTGTGTGACGTATAAAAAACGCAATTTTACCACGCTACAAAGCTACTAGTTTGTGCGGCTCAATCTTTGGCGCAATTTAAAATCCAGGGGTTAATTAAGCGTTGTTTTGCTGGTGTGCTGACAAAAATAAACAGTCTTTTTCAACACCAAAAATATAAAATATTTTTGTTAGCCTAACTCACAAGCAAAGGTTAATTACAAACTGTATCTCTTGCTTGTGGCGTAGAAAACCCCAAATTTTGTAACACGCTACAAAGCTACTATTTTTGTGGGCTCAATTTCCCTTTGGCGCAATTTACATCCAGGGGTTTAATTAAGCGTTGTTTTGCTGGTGTGCTGACAAAAATAAACCGTCTTTTTTCAACGCCAAAATATATAAATTTTTCCTGTAGCCCTAATTCACAAGCAAAGGTTAATTACAACTGTATCTCTTGTTGTGTGGCGTAGAAACACGAAAATTGTAACACGCTACAAAGCTACTAGTTTGTGGGCTCAATTCTTTGGCGCACTTTACATCCAGGGGTTAATTAAGCGTTGTTTTGCTGGTGTGCTGACAAAAATAAACCGTCTTTTCAACGCCAAAATATATAAATTTTTCCTGTAGCCTAATTCACAAGCAAAGGTTAATTACAACTGTATCTCTTGTTGTGTGGCGTAGAAAACACGCAATTTTTAACACGCTACAAAGCTACTAGTTTGTGGGGCTCAATTCTTTGGCGCAATTTACATCCAGGGTTAATTAAGCGTTGTTTTGCTGGTGTGCTGACAAAAATAAACCGTCTTTTTCAACGCCAAAATATATACATTTTTCCTGTAGCCTAATTCATGCCCGAAGGTTAATTAAGCCTGTTTGTGCTTTTACATTTAGTAAAACACACAGTGTTTTTAAATGACACATACAAGTAAATTTTTCCTGGCCATTTGTGGAGCGCAATTTATACCCAAAGGGTTACCCAAGCTTGTTACGGGGTTTCATTTGGATTTCAAAAAAGGGTGTATATTTATCATATACAGATATCATCATCATCAAACAGTGTCTGTACATTTTAGAACAAGCATTATGTCAGACAGAGAGGTGGCAGGCTCTGCACCTGCGAGTGGCAGTGGCACAAACATTCCTGGAACAGGCCCGGGTCGCAGCACAGCAAGGACGTCGCAGCAGGGTCACTCGGTGAGGCCCACAACTGCCGCTGTCATCTAGCGGCCAAATGTGTTGTTCAGCAACCCAAGGATTCTTAAATTGGTTGCCCTAGGTCATCCTCTTCCTCCCAGATGACATCTGACAACCCCAGCCAAGAGTCGGTGGGAACCTCAACACAACCATTAGTTGGCATGGCCCGGAGCGGGTCAGCGGCCCTCACCTGTCCCCAGCCTGCCTCTGTCCCATCCGGTTCCCTCTGCCAAGATCTACTATGTGGTCTGGCTCAGCCCCACTATATAGCGAGGATGAACAATTTGAGGAGGGCAGTCAGAAGCTACTTGGCAGCGAAGAAATGGGCCAATATCGCCTGCTTCTTGCAGTAGGCGGCAAAGTATAGTTTGGGAGAGTGCATGGGAGGTCATGTTTGAGAGGTCACCTCCATACCAAGACCGGTGAGGGAGGACAGCAGTGACGATGAAACACAAATAGATGAGATGTAGCCGACCGCACTTGGGAGCCGGGTGAGGCAAGGGCTTCATCATCGTCAGGAGAAGCTTGCGCGTCAGGCAGCAGCGCAGCCAGCAAGTGGGTCGTGTGGCCGTGAGTCGCAGGATAGCAGCAGTGTGAGGTGGGGAAGCCAAGCGGCAACGGGGTAAAAAACCCGCTTCGCAGGTCCAAGAAAGTAGCAGTAGCACAGGGGCTCAGCGAGGCAGCGGTGGCAGTAGTCACTCAGTGCGGAGCGTTGGCGGTAAAATCCGATACTCGGCGGTGTGGCAGTTCTTTGCTAAGACACCGGAGGAGCCGAATATGGGTATATGTAGAATCTGTTGGCAGAAAGTGAAGCGGGGCCAGGAGCTAACGTTGGCACCACGGCCCTGCGTCAACACATGCAGCGTCACCATCCGGTGGCCTGGGAGAAACTGGCTCAGATGTGGTGGTCCATCCCCTCCCGCAGAAAGCCACGCAAGCAGCAGCAGCGCCCATTTGGAAATGCATGCCATTGCACCAGTCAAGGCTCCACCACCTCTGCAGAAGGGAGCTGTTTCTCTTTGACATCATCTCCCGTACAGATGCTCCTGCTCCTCACTACTCATGGCGCCAGCATCGTTCAGCGAGGGCGATTGCAAAGAGACAACAGAAATGCTTTCCAACCATCCTAAGGGGCAAGCAGCTGACCGTGCTCCTGTCCAAGTTGTTGGTACTACAGTCCCTCCCTTTCTAAATGGAGCACTCTGCACCGTTCAGAGAACTAATGGCTTGTGCCGAGCCGAGATGGAGAATACCAAGCCATAATTTCTTTTCCAAAAAGGCAGTACCAGAAACTTCATAAATAGGTAGAACAGAAGGTGGTCAGTCCTGAGCTTATCGGTTTTTTTCCAAAGGTGCACGGCAGCGCGGACGTCTGGAGCTGTAACTAACGGTCAGGGCCAGTACATGTCCTTTACGGCCCACTGGGTGAATGTGCTTCCAGCCCAGGCCACACCAACAATTTGGGACAGGAGACGTCGCTTTCTCCCTCCACGTTGTCAAAAACTGCTGCACCTGCGCCAATGTCCGCCTCCCCTCCTCCACCACCACCACCAAATCTCAGCCTCCACAAGTACTGCTCCAAATCATATTACATGTGTAGAGCACAGCGGTGTCACGCAATTCTACACCTGGCTTGCCTCGGCGAACGAAGTCACACAGGGGGGGAACTGCTCCGCGGCATGCAGCAAGAAATCGATGTGTGGCTTTCTCCGCGCCAACTGCAAATCGGAACCATGGTGATGGACAATGGGAGGAACATGGTGTCCGCGCTGCACTGAGGAGGGATGGTCCATGCGCCCTGCATGGCGCACGTGTTCAAGCTGGTTGTGAAAAGGTTCCGAAGTCTTCCACCGATCTTCAGAACATTCTGAAAATGGCCGGAAACTGTGCATGCACTTTATCCATTCGTACAAAGCCAGGAACACCCCCTCGAGTTGCAGCGGCAGAACGGCCTCCCCCAACACACTCTGATATGCGATGTTTCCACCCGCTGGAATTCCCGCCTGCACATGTTGGCCCGTCTGTATGACCAGAGAAAGGCGATTATCGATTTTTGGATGATTTCCCGGCAGACAGAAGTACTCCCCCGTGTAACTTTGATGTCAGCCAGTGGCAGCTCATTTCGTGACACCTGCTGTTTGTTGAGGCCATTGAGGAGGCGACGTTATTTGTCAGCGCCAGGACTACGGGATGAATAACGTCATTCCACTGCTTCATGTCCTGGAAAAGATGCTGAAAAATCTGTCTGGGCAGGAACTGGAGACGTGGCGACTACATCTCGTGGCCACATGAGTCCGGTGGGGACTGAAATGGGGGAGGAGGAGGAGGACATTGGAGCAGAAGCATTGTCTGGTGAAATGAGTGGATTTCTACCCAGGTGACAAGAGAGGAGGAGCAGGAGCAGCTGGAGGAGGTGGATGGAGATGAGGAAGATGAGGCAGATACCCCCAAGCACCGTGGCAGTATACAGTGGAAATGGAGGCAGGGAGCCCCTCGGAGTCACTTGTGCAGATGGCCGGCTGCATGCTTATTTGCCTGGCTAGTGAAAAGCCGAATAGTCAGCATCCGGCAGAGGGATGACTTCTGGCTCTCCACCCTAATTGGACCCTCGGCTACCGGGCCAAAATGGGAGCCTTTTTTTCCCAGCTAATTTAGAGGGAAGACAAACTCAAATACTATAGGGAAATTTCCCCCGTAATCAGTTGGCCCTGCCTATTGCGGCATCGTCCCTCCTCTGACAGATCTGACCGGGGGGTTTTTTCAGCGCTCATGTACTACTCGCCGCGGCTCGGGGGAAAGTTGGGGGGGGGAGGAGCATACCAGCTCCATCAGTAGTAACCTAAGTCCCGGAGTCACTGATGAGCAGCTTCCTTCACCCGCCTAGTGAGGAGGGCAGTCGCCAGCAGCAGCAGCAGGACCTGGAGCAGACCCTGAACCAACAGGTGGTGGCCTACTTGGACAGCACTCTGCCACCTCAGTTAGAAGATCCGCTGGACTACTGGGCAGCCCAACTGGATGTGTGGCCGCAACTTGCTGAGTTTGCAGTGGAGAAGCTGTCCTGCCCGGCCAGTAGTGTGGCATCAGAGCGGGTGTTCAGTGCGGCGGGGGCCATCGTTACCCCAAGGAGAACCCGCTTGTCCACGGGAAATGTGGAAACGACTGAAACCTTTTTCAAGATGAATCAGGCATGGATCGGGCCCGGATTTCCACACACCAATGCCTTAAGCATCAGTCTGGATTCAATCTACCTGCTTCAGCCACTTTCTGATGCCGCCACCCCCCCTGATGCCACACATCTGCTGCCATTTCTCCATCTGCCTACCACCATCTTTACCCGGGACTGTATTGCCACCCACCTCAAAAACTCTGTCATTGTGCCACCTATGACCTCATGCTGATGCTGCTGGTTGCTGTTGCCGTGACATCCCAACTGGTTCTTGTGCCACTGTCTGACCTCATGCCTGCTGCTGTGGCTGCGCCATGTCCTCCACACTGTGTCATTGTGCCACTGCCTGACCTCATGCTGCTGCCGCCGTGACCTCCGCTCTCGGTCATTGTGCCACTCTGTGGCTTCCTCCTGTTTTGCCACCTCCCGAATGTCATTGTGCCACTCTCTGACCTCATGCTGCTGCTGTGACTGCTACTGTGCCCTCCACACTGTGTCATTGTGCCAACCCGCCTGACTTCATGCTGCTGCCGCCGTGACCTCCGCTCTCAGTCCCTTGTACCATTCTGTGGCTTCCTCCTGTTTTGCCACCTCCAGAATGTCATTGTGCCACTGCCTGATCTCATGCTGCTGCTGTCGTGACCTCCACTCTGTGTGATTGTGGGCCCCTCTGTGGCCCCAATACTGTTTTGCCGCCTCCAGAATGTCATTGTGCCACTGCCTGATCTCATACTGGCTGCCGCCATGACCTCCCCACTGTGTGATTGTGCCACTCTGTGGCCTAATACTGTTTTTCCGCCTCCAGAATGTCATTGTGCCACTGCCTGATCTCATACTGCTCCGCCGTGACCTCCACACTGTGTAATTGTGCCACTCTTTGGCCCCAATACTATTTAGCCGCCTCCAGAATGTCATTTTGCCACTGCCTGATCTCATACTGCTGCCACCGTGACCTCCACACTGTGTGATTGTGCCACTCTGTGGCCTAATACTGTTTTACCGCCCTCCAGAATGTCATTGTGCCACTGCCCGACCTCATACTGCTGCCCGCCGTGACCTCCACACTGTGTGATTGTGCCACTCTGTGGCCTAATACTGTTTTGGGCCCCCTCCATAATGTCATTGTGCCACTGCCTGACCTCATACTGCTTCCCACCGTGACCTCCGCTCTCAGTCATTGTGCCCCTCTGTGGCTTCCCCCGTGTTTTGCCACCTCCAGAAAGTCATTGTGCCCCTGCCTGACTCATGCTGCTGTGGCTTGCCGCCGTCACCTCCACACTCTGTCACTAATGTTGCCACCTGAGCTCTCTGCTTGTTTTTTTCCAGCTTTTCGCCCTCTTAAGTGCCCAGGGAATTTTATAGTGAAGCGATTCTAAGAGCGGCGGCAGTCATCTGCGTGTCATACTAAAACACAACATTGTATGAAGACCAAACCAAGCTCCCTCTGCATATTAAGCATGGCACAAACGTTCTACAGCACCCTGCAGGCTCTGTGCAGCCTGGAAATAGCGCTTTTTAACGCGATTCGGGCCGAAGTAATTCAAAACGAAACGAATTTTGTCGGAAAATCGGCAATGACCGAATTTTTGAGAAATGCCCCCTCTCTACTTATAAGGACGAAAAAACATAAAGTCAGCCCATACCCCCATTCCAGCCATGGGGTGCATCCTTTTCCCTTTTCCGCACCGGGCCGGGAGGGGTGGTGCCGGGGTCCACTTGCCGGCTGCGGGTGCGCTCGTTCTGCTAATTGGGGGTGCGAACCATAATTCTGGCTCCTCCCCCCTTTCCCCGCCAGATTCCCTACTAACTTTCCTAGAAAAAAGCTTTCCTGATTGTATTCTTTTTCAAACTGTGTTCCATCCTTTTTCTATGTTTCCCAACTAAACCTTTTTGCTGCCCCTTGAACTTCCTCCTTCCACGACAAGACCCACCTCGATTCATACCACCCCCTCGACCGCCATTGTAGGCAAGTCGTTCCAAGGGCGCGACCTGGGGGTTTGTTTCCGAGCAAGTCCAACCCCTTTGCGGGGGACCCCCGGGTTTAAAACCACAGCCATTTAGACTCTATCGTGGCTTACCCACGCCTGTAGTAGTACAGCATCCACACTCCAGTCTTAAATAGAAACAATACTACAAAAAACCGATAGCAAAAGATTACCTGAATCCCGGGGCCAAGTGAGCAAAGTCAATGAAACCAATGTCAGTTTTTTAAATGGGTTTTTTTTGTTTTTTATCTAAATGTTTATTATACAATTTTCAAAACCGATCAATAAGGGTTTTTTTGCCTTTGTGGGCACTAGTTTTAATCCAGTAGAAATTACGTGCGTATTTTTGAGCAATAATAATAAATGGATCCTATGGGAAATTTTTGGGAACTTTTTAAGGGGGTTTTCCCGGGCATCTAAATTTTTTTAAGGGGTCCAACTGTATCATATTTAAAATTTGCACTTCAACTTTTTAACAATCATTTACCTGTCCTGCTGGCAGAACTAGGCAAATAGCCCAGTCCCCTCCTACCCCCAAAATCCTCAAACCATGTGAATTTTAAAAAGATCACACAAATTTTCTTCGTCCGTGAACTTTTGTCTCGCCATGGTGTGCTAAAGTCTGAGTGAACAAAACAAGTAGAGAAGAATCGGCCACCAATAGTGAGGGTATCACACCCCCCCCTTAATTTGAAACAAATTGAAGCCGGTAGGGTAAATTACAAGGAAGCGGCAACTTTTTTACTTTAGTCCTGTGGCAGACACAGCACGAAGCTGGGGGGATGTTTGCAACTTTTAAAAGCTATTTATGTAGTACTCATATTATGATAAGATGTTTGCAAGTAAGAGCGTGGGTGATAGGGAATTCTACACTAATGTTGCACATAACCCTACAGAATAACTGTGGGGGAAAGCCCCTGGATTTCAAGCAGTCGGGGATTTGGGAAAGAATTTGGTGAAAAACTGCCCCCCACAAGAAGGAATTTTTAAACGGTAAAAAGTGCTTTTATTATAGTTTATAAGAGGCAAAAGAAAAGAAACACTGAAGTTGTGGACTATTTTTACTTTTCAATATAAAGTTTTTTTATTGCATTCTTGGAATCTTGAAACTCCTGGATAACCCCTTAAACCTGAAACGTCATGTCCCTTCTTCTCAAAATGCATCAATATAAATAACTGCCAAAACATATGCAAACCCACCATCTAAAATATAACTTTTATTTAAATATATTAAAAATCTGTTTATACATTCAAGAGCTTTTAATCTGCTACAATAAATTTATAAGGCCTATACAGACACAATAGCAAATTAGGCTATCCGACAATTCGCTTATAAATTAGAGAATAATATACATACTGGCCAACTCTCCTTTATCCTCTCCACTAATTGGCCTTTGTGAAGGTGGGAAATTTGCCCCGACAAGGACGGCCCTACCTCTTGATAGCTTGCCTATTACATTCCTACCATGTCCTTATTTGGCTATAGAAGCTTAACAAATAGCCAACACTACTATTAAAAGGGCCACAAATACAATCCCCACAGGGGTTTCTATAGTAAAATATTTGTATACACATTAATCAGGATGTGCAACCTGATCCCATGTATAACTTCTTATCTTTCAAACCCGACGCATTTCCCCCTTAAAAGTGTAAACGAAAGTTCATCAGAGGAAAGACATAAAGACCACTGATGCTGGATTAAAATTATGCAGATAGATGCTCACTGATACTGAATAATGATAGAGGCCACATCCTTGGTGCAATTGATGGCACAAACTAAGCCAAACAATAAATGGTTTTTTAATTTTAGCAGACTTTAAACCCTTTAACGACCTGATTTATGATGTGCCCAAAAATTTTGGGGTCCGCTTTGAAGCGGGATCATGGAGCTGCGGGTGTTCACTGGCGCCATCCCACGCTGTTTAACCCTTTAGACCCCAGGCAAACTTCCCCCGCACCATTCCTCACCCGATCGACCCTCAGGGAAATCAGGGTTCCAAACGTTTAACTTGGCAGATGGAAGCATTGTGAAGCCTTCTGTCACTACCATGTTTTCAGTTTCACTACTTCCTGCCCCATTATAAGCAGGAAACTGCGTATATACACCCTAAGCATTTGTCCCCCGGGGGAACCCAAATTACAGTAAAAAAAAAAAATTTTAATGTATAAAGAAAATAAAAAAAATAAAAATTCAAAACACCCCCTTTTTGTCATTTTTCAAGAAAAAAAATTAAAAAAAAAAAAAATTACACAATTTTGGTATTGCTGCGTCTGAAAAAGTCCAATCCACTAAAGTATAACATAATATATCCTGTATGCTAAACAACGTAGAAGAAAAAAATTTCCAAATGCCAAAATTGCATTCTTTTTTGGTCATTCTAGGTTGGAATAAAATTAATCAGAAAAGCACATGTATTTCCCCACTGGTACCCCGTCAAAAAACCCAAGCTACATCCAGGCACCACTGACCTTCTTAACAAAAGAATGCCCTCGGTTCAATACCTGAGGGGACCTTTTACCACTAGGATGTAAATCCTTTTAACAAACATACACACAAGGAGGGAAATTTCAGCATGTCAGATGCCCCCAAGAAACAAGACCCCTCACAAAACCCGTCACACGCTCATCCATTTTAACTCAGCCCCAAAAATATTTTACTTTTGAGAAGACCTGTACTACAGCAATGGGGAAATTTAATGGGTCCAATGTCACCCCAATATGCAAAACCTCTTTATGGCGGACTGGAAGGACATATTTACAACATCCACCACCAAACCCAGTGTACCCTCCGTTTATCAGAGATGGGCAATTGATTCTAACGAAGTGGAATTCTTTTTTAGAATTTCGGGAAAATTCGGTTCTAATGAAGTCGAAGTTTGGGGGGGACTTCGGGTAACGAAGCGTGCTTTGTTGTAAAGGGCCAGCACATGGATTACATGGGGGAAAAACATCTGGGGGAAAAGGGGCATACCCTGATGCATGTGAGAGGAAGCCAATCAGGAAACCGGGTGGGATTCTGTGACGTCACCGACTAATAAGTCCGGGGCTCACACTCCCCACTGAAATTGTTTGGGAAGGGGGCTCGGGGGGTTTGCTTGAAAATACTCTTTACGAAGAATGTTTTTTTTACAGTGGGGGGGGGGGTGTCTCAGCTTGTCTCAGAGACTGCTTCTCTTAATGTTCTATTTCGATTTTTTGGGGTATTGGATCTGAAGTCCGTGTGCATCCACTCGCTGCATAACATTTTAAAGCATCTCCACAGCACATTGAATACCCAAAGGGGGATCTAACCCAGTCCTGTTGATTCTTTTAAAGAAACGGTTTTTCCAAAATACAAATACCACTACATTTTTGGCTGCTAAATTCTTTTGCACAATTTAATCCGGGGGTAATAAGCGTTGTTTTTCTGCTGGTTGACCCCCTAAAACCGTTTTTTTTCACCGCCAAAAAACAAAATTTTTTCCTGTAGCATAATTCACAAGCGAAGGTTAATTACAATTTTTTCTTTTGTTGTGTAGCGTCAAAAATACCCATTGAAACACGTTACAAAGTTTTAATTGGGGGCGCTAAAATTCTTTTTCCAAATTTTACATCCAGGGAAATTTGCGTTGTTTTTCTGCTGTGGGCCCCCAAGAAACCGTCGGGGGATTCTGGTGCTAGCAGCCGCCAGGGAAGTTGGGGGGAGAGCTTGGAGCGACGCGTGCGTGTGGGGGACCAGGTGGAGGTAAACCTTCCTGGTGAATTTTTTTTCCCCCCTGGGATAAGCCTTTTTGGCTGGACAGTCCATCTGAAGATCCCCCCTTTTCCATCGGCTTCCCAGGGGGGGCAGACCTGGGGGGGGGGGGGGTTTCCCCCGGCAGAGGGCTTGCTCCTTGACTAAAATGCCAACTGTGCATAACAGTGGGGGTGAGGCAGGAGCTTTTATTGGGTTTATTGGCAGTTTTTTGCTTTGTGCAATTTTTTTTTTTTTTTTTTTCTGGACTGTTCCTGTTCCTAGAGACCCTTTTGCCATGGGGAGTGAGTCCCCCCGGGGACCACCTCCCTTTCCCGGGGGGGGTGGACCCCCCAGGAGGTGCAGGAGCAGAGCAATTGGAGCACCCCGCCTGAACCCAGCTCCCTGCCCGGTCGGCGGGGGGGCGGGGCTAATACTTCCGGCCGGTCCCTGCTGCCCCTTTTGCCCCAACAGCATGAACCCCGCAGCGAGGGGGGGACATGCGTGCGGCGGCAACCCGGCGGTGAAGCCGCGGGAGAACAAAGGGGGAAAATTCCCTGGCCGAGGTTGAGGACGGGGACACCTCAGGCAAGGTGAAGTAGAAGCGCGGGCGGCCCGCTATCCCGTTTTTCCAGGAGATTTGAAGGGCGGGGCAACGTATAAAGGTGGTTAAGAGAGACCTGCGGGAGGCCCTTAAACCGCCAAACCACCTGGGAGCCGCCAAGGGGGGGGGCCGCTTACGGCTTTCAACAACCGAAAGAGGACCTGGCGAACGAGGAAGAGCCCCAGCATTTTGAATGGGGCGGGCCCCTTCAAGAAAAGCTAGCAACGACCAAGGTTCCGAGAGATGCAGGCGGGCACGGGGGGTTTCTAAAAACCAACAGGCCCCAGAGCCAGGAAAAGGAGCGGGGCCACGTGTCGGCTAGTCACCCATGAGCGGGAGCGTTAATGAGGTGGGCGGTCCGCGCGCCGGTAGTCCTCCCTTTGGGGACGCGTCAACGCGGGGGGACGCCAAACCGGAAGGAACGGCCGGGAAACCCGGGAATGCTTGGGGAAAGCCGCCCCCTGAACGACCCCCGAGACATTCCATTTTGGGAAAGGGGCATAAAGGGGAAAGTGCCCCGACTGGCAGCGTGGCGGGCCTCCTCGGGACGGAGCCAGCAAAAACGGAACCCCTGAAAGAGAAAAATCAGGTACTGACCCAAAAAGAGGTGCCCCCTGGGGGGGGGACAGTGGACCAGAAAAGTGGTACGCAGAGAGGAAGGGGGGGGGGGGGCAGAAGCCCGGGAGTGAGGCACCCCCGTTATTCTTTTCAGGGGATTGGGAAACCCCGGGAAGAATTAGGGGAAATACTACTGTGGTTCACCATCCCTTGACCAGGCTATCAGGGACAAACAGTGGGGAAATCCCTCAGACTTGTCATCATTGGGGCACAGTTGGCTGCCAGCTCTAAATGCACCCCTGCCCTATCAGAGGGTAAAGGGGGGGAGCCCGCCAATTTTTTGTGACATGGCCCTCCGTGAAATCCGCTATTAAACCCCTTTCGGGTGGCCGCCTTTTTGGGGATGAGGAATTTTTCGGAAAGGGGGAAAAAAAGTACAAAAACAGCAAACAGAAGGAAGGACAAAAGAAAAATCAAAAACGGGATGGGCCCCGGCACTAGACTGCCTTCGGGCCTTCATGGGAAGTGGGGGGGCGCAAACCCCCCAAAACCCCCCCCCACCGCAGGCCCCAGGCCGGAATGTGGGGTCTGGGGGTTTCGGGGGGGGAAGGGGGGGAGAAAGGGGGACCCCCCAAAAACCCCCTGTGCTTATTTATAAGAAGCTAAGTTGGAGCAGCCCAGGAAGGTGCAGGCAGTCCCAAAAGGGATCCCCGAGGGCTTTTCCCCACAGGGGGGGAGTCCCAAAATCGCGAAGGAGAACCCCTCGGTGTGCAGAAGGGACGGGGCACGGAGGGGGGGTCCCCAAATATGCAAGACCAAACAAAGGGTCAAAACTTTGGGGCTCACCCAGGCCAAAAAAGAAAATAGGAGGTGTCAGGGGATCCATGGTGGCCCTGGATCGGGGGCGGGGGAGTTTTTTACCTCCCAATGAGGTGAAGTGGTCGCCATGGATACGTTGGTCCAGTGGTAAGGGGTTGAGGGAAAAAACAAAGAGAACGGTAATAAAAATGGTAATGGGAAACGTTTTAAAGGGTAAAAAAACCATCTGAAATTAGCCAATAGGACAGCCCTGGCTGCAACGGAGGATCCCTCGGGGGACCCCGCCCCCAGGGAGCTAGTCTCCCCAGAGAGGCGTAGTACCTAGGTGGCAAGGGGCGGGCCTTCACCCTCTCTACCCCGGGGGCGGGGACGTCGACATTTGCAACGGCCCTCTTGGGCCCCCTGAAAAGGGGGAGGGACGGCCCAAAAAAGGGGGAAAGGGAAATGGGGCCTCTCTTTCGGACAAAAAATTCGGATTGGGGGCCCTTCCCAAGAACCCAAACAGGGGGAAGTCGTCTGGGCGCTTCCCCCCAGGGGGCCAGAAGGGGGCCTAAGGAAAAGTGGTCCGGCAATTGGGGAGGGGACGACCATGCCCCCCAAGTCCGGTTTTTGGACTGCTCCCAGGCATGCAGTTCAGCTAAAAAGAAATCTTTTTCGCTGATCCACCCCTCGGCTCAAAGGTGTTTTTAGTCGCTTTGTTCGGCCGGAGGGGCTTGAACTCTTCTGGCCCAAAAATGAGGGCCAAAATCCGTCCTGAATGGTCCCACTTCCTGGCACCAATATCTCGCCAGAGTAGGTGAAGAGGGTACCTTTTTCACCCAAACGAGTCACTCTCTTGTTACGACACCTTAAAACCTGGTGAGTCCTTTGGCGAGGGCATGGGAGTTCCCCAAAAAAAAATCTTTATGATTTTTGGATTGGTCAGGTGGTTGGTCGTTTTTAGTTAAGCTGAAAGCGCCAAGAAGGCACGGTTGCGCAAAATACCATCGGGCCCCCTTCCTCGGGAGAGATCGGGTCCAGGTCTTCTACAGGGGGGGAGCCCAAGCTGTGCCCCCAAGTGTGAACCCGGGCCACTTTTGTGCAGGCTGCAGGGCGCAGAAAGTGCCTTGTGCGGGGCGGAGGGCATCTGGCGAACCTGTGGCCTGATTTGCTGCCACTTGTTTGGGGGGCATGGGGGACCCGTTTTAGCCGGGGTCCCAGTCCCCTTTGCCAACGCATTTTCCGCCCCGGGTGGAGGTGGTGCAGCGGGTGAGGGGACTCGGAGGAAAGGGGCGGGGTCAGTGAAAAAAGAAAGTTGGGCCCTCCAGGCGCGCCCCCTGGGAGGGTAGGCAAGTAGAGGGGGGTGGGGGTAACCCCGGCCCCCCTCAGGGCCCGGCCCCCCTCGTTGCTGAACCCCCCGGAGAGCGAGCTGACGAGGGGGAGAGGCGGCTAAGCGTGAGGTTCCTTCCCCCCAAAGACTCCCCTGACGATATTCGGGGACCAGTGGGGGAGGGCAAAAAGAAAAAAAAGAAGAGCAAGGGGGCAGGGGGCGAAGGGAGAGGGGGGTCCTAAAAACCCCCTTCCTGAGGGGCTCCCGGCCGGGTACCTAAGGGGGGATCCCTTCCTCCCCTTGGGGCCTTTTTAAAAAAGTTCCCGCACTTAGGGGTGACATCCCTCCTCAGGCGAGGTCGAAGGGGCGGCAGACGGGGGGTCAGAGGTGGGGCATCCGGGGGGAGCCGAGCTCCCCCCCACTGGGGACAAGGTTTTCCTCAGGGGAAGGGGGGTGGCTCGTCCCCCGGGGGATGATGGGAAGCGATGGACACTCTGTCTGCCTTAAGAAACAAAACCCGGACAGGAGGGGGTCGACGGGTCGAGGGGAGGCAGGAAGTCTAATTGGGCCTCAAAAGAATGCAAAAAAAACCCCCACCCCGGTCCCCCCCTTCAGGGGGCCCCCGAATAAAAGGGAGGAAGAAACAAAGGGGGATAACCCCAATAAGGTTTTCCAAAAGCAAAAGTCCCTTTCCCCAGGGGGGACTTAGGAAAAACACTGGTGACCTGGTGAAAATCAGATTTTTGGGGGGTGGGAAAGCGGGGGGCTGAAAGGGGTGCCTTCCTGTGGAGGGGCCTCCTTTTTGAGTGCCCTACTGGCACCTCCCATCCCCGGGGTGGGCTGGCATGACACAGTGCATTTTGTTTTGCTTTTTTGGCCCCCTATGAAATAAGGGGGTTACAGGCACCAAACCTGCGTCCCCTTTTAAAAAGCCTGTAAAGTAAATTGAAGTTTTTGTTGGGTTAAAGGGGGCCGTTTGCGCGGTTCGGCTTCCTCTTTTGGGGTGTGGGCCCGGGGTTCGGGGATTCATCTTTTCCGGGGCCCCCTTTGCCCCCGGGGTGTTGGAGTCTTGGGTGTCGTCCGCTTTGACCTGGCAGTGGCTGCGGGCTGTTTTGGGGCTGGGTGGCGGGCTTTTTGGGGTGACTGTGCCTTTTGGGGTGAGGGGGGGCGTCTGGGGGTGTGCCCTGGTGAGGTCCCGGCCGCCGGGGGGGCGGGGTGGGGTGGATTGCGTCGGGCTCCCTTTTTTTTTGTGAGGGAATTTTGGAAATTTTCCAGAATTTTTTTGACATAGTTTTGTTGTGTTATACATATGTGTATATGTGTATATGTATATATATAGTGTATATCATATACGGTTTATGCAACTTTTTTTATTTGGTTTTATTTTG
>JAODAL010070324.1:0-15968 GCA_025379985.1 Phyllomedusa bahiana | reverse complement strand
CCCCACAACACCAGGTTAGCACCTTTTCTTTTTTTGTTTTAATTGTTTTACTTTCAGAGACTTTTACCATAGAGCGCCACCTCTGTGTTTTTCTTTCTATTTTCTTCTTTAAGAATACATCAGCCAATCAATGAAAAAAGTGATGTAGCAAACTCTTTTCTATTTGTTAGTTTAAAGCAAGCTAATATATAAGGAAATAGTGTACATCTCTGATGTATACTGCTTTGTAGCAGAGAAAGACTTTTTTTCTCTTCTATTTCTGGAAAGATAACGATATAATTTATTACTATGGTCAATTCATTCAGATCAGGCTATAAATTTTATAGGAGTTAACTTGTCAAAGTGAAGATGCTCCAGGACTTAAGTCTCTTATCTACTCTTAAGATTATTTATTACAATCCTTGACTGACTCTATTTATTCAAACCATATGGTGAGAGTCAGTCTGTCAAAAGAAGAGAGTTTTTAAGTCTACATTATTTTTCAATTACTCAATTACATATGTATACCTCTAATCATTATATACTGACAGAGAACAAAGAAACTATTAAAGAATATATAGGAATCACATGGATATATAAAATTAGCAAATACTATTCTCACAATTCCCCCTTTTGAGCAAATATGTGGGACACAATTTTTTTAGTACATTCTCATCTCAGTCTCAGCTAGCCTGCACAGCCAGACTTTCTATTTACATACTTCTTTCCTACTCCCAACTCCCTCCATAGTGGATTCCTCAAAAAAAAAAAAAAAAAGAATCACCTACACATATTAAGCTCATCAAACATATTAAGGTTTTCCAGGCTCTGAGGAGAGGATATAATATTCTCCCAAGACATGGCGAGATCCAACTATTTGCATCTTTTGTTTTCTGCAACATCTACCTACGGCAAGCATTAAACATTTAATACACACATTTCTTCTTCTTCTTCTTCTTCTTCTTCTTCTTCTTCTTATTATTATTATTATTATTATTATTATTATTATTATTATTATTATTATTATTATTATTATTATTATTATTTTGAGCAGTATACCTATTATAATCATCTAATATTCTAATAATATTATATAATATACCTGTGAGCCACCCACCTAGGCCTCTGAACCAATTTTATGGGTTTAAGAATGAAAAGGCATCACCCCACCATGAGTCCTCCTTTACTTGTTGCTTTCTCAACCAATCATCGCTCATTTCTGCAAATTTATTTAAGTCTGCCCTTATTTGAAAATCCCCTACTGGGTCAGTATAATGACAGCAGGTGAGGACTATAATTTGGCACATTCCATCTACCCATACTGTAAAATAATCCAGAAATTGACTGGATTTGGCTGAGAGCTTGTGCAGTTCTGTAGACCCATAACGTCCCAGATAATGTAATGTAAGTAATCTGTGGCCTCTTCTACCTTATCTTACTACCAATGTTATTAGAGAATAAATGAGGTTTCCCATTTTTCCTTGATTGTTTCGGCCCCTTTTATATTTATGTAGCCGGGGAAAATTTTGTTTATGTCTACATCCTTATGGAGGACTAAGAAGGTAAATGGTGACACCTTGGCTATAGTTCATGTTCCTTCTACACCAATAGGAATCCATTATGTCAGAGTTCCACAAACAACATGTCTTTGGTAACTTTTCAATATGGGGAATCCATGTACAGATCAATTTTGCTATCATTTTAAAAATGAAAGTTTGATTTTAACACTCTCATCTCCTTTTTTTTTATACCCCCGAACCCCCCAAAGTGTTCCCAAAAATCCCTTCAAAGGCATTACTATAACAGTATCTTGAGGGGATTGATTGCTAAAATTCCTTTTTCCAAATGTATCACATTCATCACCATTTCCGATAGGGAAGCACTTGTTCTCTTCCCATTTTAGATCATGAGTATCTACTACTAAGCAAGTAGCTTCTATACTAACATGATTTAATACATTATCACAAATAGAGGGCTTTCCTATCGACACTTTCAGCTCAGGAGTCCATAATTTTCTCAACTTTACTAAAGGTACTCTTTTAAATTCCCTACTAGTACAATCAAACTTTGACCCTCATCTGTGTGTGTTTTGGGGTTAATTTGGAAAATAGGGGAATGTGGGCAATCCTGTCGGGTTTAAAGGGACTCCCCGTGGTATTCCATTGTTGTTCCAGAATTGGAAGGAAAGTAATATCTTATTCAAGACATAGTGGACAGATCCTCCCATGTTAATGGAATTGCTAGGTAGGACATAGTTCTAGCATTTGCTGGGATATGCATACAAATGCAACAGTCACTGTACTTTGTGTCAGTATTCTTTACAAGTGAATCATATAATAGTTTATGATGTTGCAGGAAATGATTATCCCAAGGATTTTTCAGCATGTCATGTGGCATGTAAGATACCACTGCCATATGGATCATCAATAAATGGTAAGCAGCATCCTTCATCTTTCTTTAAATCATGGGAAGGAGTGATCCTAATACAGTGCCTGGTGTAGATCCAGTTGTTCTTTTTTAATTTAATTTTTCTTAATTTAGTCTTGGGGAAAGGGGGCCCTATAGGAACTCAAGGTTCCCTTAGTGTTTTAAAAAGGGGGACCTAGTCACCCGGCTCAAGGTTATGGCTACTCAGTTCACTTCTCAGATCTGGTATGGATAAAAAAACTTGTTTTTGGCTGCTTTAAAGGGGTTTAGCAGGGCCTTTACATATCCTGTCATATGCTTTTTTTGATCTGTAAAACCTGTGGGGAAAAAAGAGCCTTGTCTTGGAAGTGGACCAAAAAATTTATAGGGAGGGGCAGTTTTGTTTTCCTATGAGATGTACAGCGGACTGAAAACTAGGCTAACAGCAAACACGCTGGCCATGGCTTCATTATCTCTTCCATCGTTTTCTGCATTTTAAGTTTTAGAGTTACATTTAACTGTTTTACCTTTCCACTGATCTGAGGATGGTAGGAGACATGAAAGGTCTGTTCTTTCCCTAAGGCATCTGTCACTTCCTTCATGACTTCCCCTGTGAAGTGTGTTCCTTTATCACTCTCTATTGTTTCTGGTAGCCCAAATCCACAAACAAGTTCCTTAATCAACTTTTGGGCAGTTGCTTTTGTTGTTGGTTTTGGTACTGAGTAGGCTTCAGGCTAACCAGAAAAGAAGTTTACGCAAACAAGGACATATTCATTTTGCACTCTATGGAATGGATACATTGTTCGAGGCATGTGTTTCTGCTTGACTTTTACTACTTTACCTGTATTGTGTTTTGCACATGTCATACAGACTTATGTCATACAGCAGTATCTGCTGCGGCTGTAATTAAGCCAGATGCAACCCAATACTTGTCTACTAGAGAACACATAGTGGTCTTAGACTGGTGGGTCAGTCCATGGGCTGCTTGGACCACTATTGGGAAAAGGACCAGTGGGAGGCAAAGCTTATTGCCCGCACTCCACAGGCCACCCTCATCTAGGCTCCCTGCTTCTCACACTCCCCCTTTTCAGCCTTCTAAGCTTTGGATTAAAGGGCATTAAAGACATCAGGAGTAACAGGGTCTATTGTGGATACAGCCTGTACATTCACAGGATCCTTAACCCTAGGCTTTTTCGCAGCCTGTTTTGCCGCTATGTCTGCTCTATCATTTCCTCTTGCTTCGGGGCTGTCAGATTTCTATGTGAAGTGATGAATGTCCTCTGGCTTTTTTATAAAAATATTCTTTATTTAAGTTCCTTTAAAATACATATCAGCAAATGTGCAGCAGCTGACGCATTTCGGCTAGTTCACCCCTTACTCATGGCATACATACTTGCACTGACTTTCCTATTTATATGCAAACTATAGTAGGTCACATGTATCCAATTCAAGTCACATGATTAAAAAACAACATATCAATAAAAACAATGATGCTGAAATGAAACATTCTCAATAATTAGTTAATAATGATACAATATGTCATTTTTTGTAGTTTAAACCATATGTGACAATTTACTGATCGTTTTCTTCATGTCAAGGTGGTCTGATATTCAAGATTCGTAACACAAAAACTAAATTCAGGATAACAAAGAGAACATAGTAGCATTTGCTTTAGCTTTTCTTTAATGTGCTTGAACTTATGCACTTTACATTATTGCTTTAAAAGTTTCTCAATTAAGCACTTGTCACATAGATATATTATTGCAGTTAGTATGCAGTCAGAGTTCGTTCACAGTTTCATAGAACTGATTGACAAAGGGGGAGGTCCCCGAAACGTTGTGCAGGCACAGTGCCTAACTGCTGAGAGGCAAGTGTGGTTCCAAGAGAGATACAGAGTATACAGAGATGAGAACTAAGCGGCATATATAAGGGATTAGATGAGTACTGCTTGAGTCTATGTTTATGAGATAAGAGACACAATAATATTGGTTGCTATAATCTTTACAAAGGTAAAAACAATACAGACGAGTGATAGATTCTATGGAACTGTGAACGAACTCTGACTCCATATTCTTCCTATTCTATACCATCTACTTCTACAACTTCCTCTCCCTTAGGGTCTAGATTTAAGGGAATTAGAGTGGCAGGGTTCAGTATGAAGTGCACTGAATAATATCTTTATTTTCATAGCACCAACAGATTCTGACCACTGGCCACGCTTCCCTTACTGCCCACAGATTCTACATATACCCATATTCGGCTCTTCCGGTGTCTTACCAAAGAACTGCCACACCACTGAGTAGCTGATTTTACCGCCAACGCTCCGCACTGAGTGACTACTATCTCCGCTGCCTCGCTGAGCCCCTGTGCCGCTACTTTCTTGGACCTGCGAAACGGGTTTTCTAACCCGTGGCCGCTTGGCTCCTGACCTATATATGTACCCTCTTCACACTCTCCCTCTGTTATTGAACAGATTCGTAATCCACCTACTGTAATAATACTTTCTGTTTGTCAGGGGGTGTCCACTGTTGCAGCTCTGAGGACAGGGCAGCTGTATATTGTGTTGGTTGGTTTAAGAAAGTAGAAAGCATCTCAAGCTAAGTGTTATTGTATCTGTAATGCATCATACAGAAAATGCATGACAAAGGAGGCTAACCAAATCCATTTTCTGCAGTAACCTGCTAGTCACAGAAAATTCAGAAAAGCCCTTAGGCTAATAGGGAGATCAATATTCTAGATAGCAGATATATGCTGGGCAAAAATGTTTAACATCAGGGAAAATTCAGTGTCCTAAGAAGGTAACTGCATACAAATCAGAGCCTGTTTCTGGAAGATTTACAACCATTATCTGTTCTCCCTTCCCTTCAGTTTATGTCACTTGTTGCTTCCCCCTTGAGTCTGCCAGTGTGTACATTCCTGTTTCCCATTATTTGTAAATAGCTCATCAACTGTACACACCATTTAGGACAAAATACAAATGCCACAAGAATAAAAAAGACAGTAAAACATTCTTTAGGTTTTAGTTGTATACAATACCCATTTTATTTATGTATAATGAGCTCTTTAATATGCCACGTGGACTTATTTTTAAAATAAACCAATTTAAAAGGATATCCTTTATAACACATACACCAGACATGACTTAAATTCCATATATTTACAATGTACATTGCAAGCATACATGAGTATCTTCAGTATATACCAAACGTCAGCTGCAGAATGTTACCTATAAAGACAAAAACATGTCAGTTACCCACAAATAAACTTTTTACAATACCCATCAATGTCCAAAATAGATGAATACAATGAGTATGACTTGAAATAGCACACAAGGAATGCAGTGTCCAGACACACATCTGAAGCTTCCTCCCCGTCCCTTCTGAAACCACAGCTGTGTAGAACTACAGGTTGAAGCAAGGAAAGGAAGTTAGAAGTTTTTTTTTTTCCTTTCATCACGCTGAATACTCATCTCACATGACATTGTATATTCACCAAACACATTAAATACAGGTTACATCTATACCTTTCACTTAGTTAATGATTTGCCTTCCATCATTTATCAATATCTATAAAGACTTTCCATTTTCCTTTTGCTACATCCTAATGACCAATTTTAGACAATTTTCCAACTTTTTTTAATTGCCTATTCCCCCACTCATTCTTAATTTATAGCTATTGCTGTTTTTTCTTTCAGGGATTTCTTCCCCTTGCCCCATGAGTAACACATGACTCGTCCCAATATAGCTCCACCCACCCACTTAGGTCTGGCTCACAAAGCACTTCAAGACCCTGCAGGGTTAAATTACTATATTCTATGGTGTCTTCACACCTAGCTAGTTCTTATTCCCTCAGACAAGACCTAAAAGTCTCTGTCCTTCTGGTTCAGATAACTAAAAATCTAGCTTCTCCTACCTAAGACAAAATTCAATAATCTCCGTTCGTCTGGTTCAGCTAGAAAGGCTGGGAAAATCCCTCTCTCTTATCAATCACTATTCTCTACAATAACCACTATAGTCAATAGAAAGAGAAGTACACACAGATCCAAATCACTATGCTGTCAATATCTATTTTACCCATCCCTAGAGACATTCATTCTCCTCCTCCTGCAGGAATTTCTTCAATCAACACACACTGCAGCTCACACATTTAAGACACTGCTTCACCACAAGCAATCTATGCACACTGACCTTTTCACCTTTTCTCAAAGCTACGCAGACCAATGCACCAATTTCCCTCAAAACCACACAAAAGGCTTTGGTTCATTTAGAGTAAAGTCGCATTCAACACCTCCCTTTCATCATTCATAACCATTCAACATGCAATCTCTGTTCAAACAATGCACATACACATAAATAGAACCACAGTCACATCATATCATATGCTTAGCTCACATCATATCATATGTTTAGCAAAGTCCTTGGACCAGACTTACTACAATGATTTCAGCACATCCGGACTGCGAGACAATACTTGAAGAGACAAAATTTATATTGTGAGAAGATAAAAAATCTCTTACCTTATTGTAGCGGCTTATATTCTGCCTATTCAAGTATTAACCATCCCTAAATGTCCAGTTCACCAGAATCTGTTTGTCTGAGCCCCATGCTGGTCACCAAAATAATTGTGGTTGCTTTTATAGCGTTTCACATGTGATTGGGTTTTCAAATAGAAAATAAGTTGAAGATAAAATTAGCCATGATTTATTTCAACACAAACTTTGAGAGACAATAACAGTATACAGCAAGGCATGTACCAAAATGTCTATCAACTCCAACAAAGCTAAGAATGCTTCAGCCAGTCAACATAAAAACTGACTCAACAAACTCTTTTTTATTCATTACTTTAAAGCAAGCTAATACTTTGGGAACGTCTACATCTCTACATAACGCTTTTAGTAGAGAAAGACTTTTTTTTCTCTTCAAATTTTCGGGGAGAATAATGATAAAAAATTTCTTACTAAGGCCAATTTATTCAGATCAGACTCTAGATTATTAGGAGCTAACCTGTCAAAGTGAAGAGGCCCAAGGACTTAAGTCTCTTATCTACTCCTAAGATTATTTATTACAGTCCTTGACTAACTATTCATTCAAACCATATGGTGAGATCATCTGCAAGAGAAAAGGGGCTTTAAAACTTTTTTCCTCTTAAATTACATATTAAAACCTCTAACATTAATACTGACAGAGAACAAAGAAACTATTAAAGAATATATAGGAATCACATGGATATATACAATTAGTAAATATTACTCTCACATCACTAGTACCAGGCATCCGGGGCACATGCCCTTTACTTTTGACTCCATGCTCTAGATAACTGGAAGTGATACACTGTTACCTAAGTTTGTGTCTTAGGATGCAGATACAGTTCAAATCTCTGACAGAACAGGAAGCCATAAGCTGTCATTCTCTCATCTCATAGGCTCCAGGCTGCTGTGACCATGCATGGGACATCAGAGTCCTATCACAATTTGCAAAATAACATCACCATGTTAAAGTTCTGCAGAATCTGTTGGCGCTATGAAAATAAAGATTATTATTCAGTGCACTTCATACTAAAATCTAAAGTTCATTATTATCTATCCATTAAAATATGTTTTTGCCTTTTTTTGAACAAACGGCAAACAGGGCTTATGTTTTTTTGACGGGGAAAACGTTACAGCATATGAAAATTGTGAAACAAACATAATATTTAAAGTCACAATGGACATTTCAGAACAAAAAATGTCATTCAAAAGAGAGAACTGAATCCTGGAACAGAGTTTTTTATTTGTAATTATGCACATACCGTAGCTCAAAAAGAAAGCATCAATGAATATAAAAGTAATAGAGATAATGAAGCTACCTTTTAACTAACAGATCATAGCAGTCAATGTTTTTTTTACACATACCTCTACACAGAGGTTTCACAAAGTTTTAGAAATCATAAAAAGAAAAAGTGTCTAAGTTGTTGCCATATCTCTCATTAAAGTGTTTATTAATACTTTTATTATTATTACTATAATATTTATTATTTTAATATTATTAATAATAATAACAACCTTTATTTATATAGTGCCACCATATCCCAGCACTTTTTAATATAAAATCTGCTAACGATCAAACAAGAGGTGTGAGGGTTCCACAATCTATTTGGGTCTAGCAACACCTGTTGTCTTGTTTTGCTTCTTGATCCTCGCGGGATTTATATTTTTCATTGTATGCTAAGTTACACTCTTCACATCTTATCTCATAAGATGTGTAAAAGGGCCATCACTAAGAGTGAAAGTTTTTTTTTTTTTTGTACATATTCACAAGCATTATATCAAGCTCCATTTTTTGGGCCCTTAAAACCCATCTTTTCATTTACTATTTGTTTTACCCTCTGCCGGGGAGGCCATTAGAAGCTCCCTCTAAAAACTGACATATGAGGTGGGTTCTGGCTGCTAATTCCAGCTGACACCCACCGCTAACAGCAGGAAATGGAGCTGGTGTTGCGCATATTTTATCTCTCTAATTGGCAGCGAGATCAGGAGGTATTGATCCATTTCCATGGTAGCTGGAAGCCTAATAAAAGCTTTCATAGCCTCCACGTAAAGGTTTTCTTATTTCCTGCCCCAGGAAGGGAGTAATAGAACTGCCATCTAAGTACACCTTTCTGCTTTATATAATGCAGGAGGGTGTACAAACAATTGATCGCCCGAGGGGTAAAGTACCTTAAGGGGACTAAGTGTAAAAGTACAAAAAAAAGTATTAAAAGTATATAAAAAAAAAAATAGCAAAAGTTGAAGCCATTTTACAAATGAAATAAAAAGTTTCAAATAACTGGTATTGCTGCATCCATTCTGAATTTCAGGTTCTATATCTCACCAAGCACTAAAGCTTTGAACTTGAGACTACTATCATTTTGTAGACAATCATCTTACTCCTCTACTCAATTTGATTTGCAAATATTTAGCATATGCTTAAAAAATCAAATCCTTGTCATGTAACTGCATTGTTATAAATTTTTTTCCCAAAAAACTAAGGTTCAAGTTTTATTATTTTATTTGATTTTTAGTATTTTTTTAGATACCCTAGGGTTTGAACATGCCGAAACCCCTTCTAATCCTTCTGGAAAGCCTCAATCGATTCAAGCATGTCTTTGACCCAAATCTGATCCCCGGTCACTATACATGTTTCCCCTATTGGTGCTACGCTCAACTCACTTGATTATGAATACAGCTTTTTATTCAACTCTACCCACACAGGTCCGATTGGTTTGAGGTCTGGAGAAAGTGAGGGCTAATCCAGAAACTGTACTTCATTGTCATTGAAACATTTCATTGCAAATCTTGACATATCTTTGGGGGCAAATAAATCATCTTCAAGGAACTCATAATGAAACTCAGCAAATTTAAACACCATCGATTCTGGTCAATTATCCTTTGGCTGTAAAACAGCCCCATATCATCGGGTTTCCTCCACCAAAATTGAAAAAGTCCTTTAATTTTTCTCAATCTTTTGCTTCCTTTTTCCTTGATTATTTTCCCAACCCACTTACTCGACCAGACCCATCATTGATTTTTCATCCATTGCCCTTCAAATTACTGTTTCCAAACTTCTCTGTACCTTTTTGTAAATCCCCAAAACCCCCCAGGATCTTATAAGATAAATAAAAACAAAGAAAATTTTTAACTTTTTTTTCGGACCACCTTTCAACTTTTGTATTATGTGTCCCCCTGGTGCTTCATGATTTCTGTGACTCACTATTATTAACATATGCCACCCCACCTTGCCGTGTTTGTCACACCAAACATAGACCTTGTTTAGACTGACTTGTTGACTCCCATATTTTGCCTGGACGTCCGCCTCTTGGCTTTGGAATGAATGGAAGGACCTATCTCATATTATTTCAGCTGTCATGGTGCTCAGATGATGCAGTTTGTTAATTTTGTTGAGCAATAGACTGCTATCGATGAGCTGGGTGATGTAATTTCTCTTTTCTTGGGAAATCTCCTTAATGGCTGCTCCTCGATTTTAACCAGTGGAATTTTGCTTGGGAATCAACCTAATTATACACTGAGTGATTAGGAAATTTAATTTATAGCATAGTATAAAAAGAAAAAAGATTGATCCCCCCACCGGGGCAAAAAAAATAACAATGCCCTTACATGACTCAAAGCGCATATTTAAGCATTATCTAAATGGGGGCAATCAAATTGATGTATGAGAAGCCAAACAATTTCTATAGATGGTTTCATTTCAAAAGCTGAGTGGGAAGGTGAGATATGGACCCTGAAAGCCAAAAGTTCAAAACATTGTTACCCTTTTCCTTGGCACTGTAAGTTCTTTTTGCTTATCTTTTATATCATCTTTATCTTTTTTACATTCATTTAGTATAATGTATAATAAAAAATTACAAAACACTCACAATTTGATATTTTTTTGGAACTTTCAAATTTTAATCTTTGTCGAAAATTTATATGTAATGTATTATCCATACACTTTAATACATTTGTAAATGACATAATTGTAGTAATGAATAAATTACACATTTTCGTGAATTAGAAAACACAGGATTTATTGTACGTGTGCTCTATTACTATGATTTTTGGATCCTTTTTTTTTTTTTTTTAAATATTATTGTGGATTAACAGAACCATCATGAAAAAACAGTTAATCATATACTAAGTGCATTCTGCTAGACAGTGACTTCACTATGAAACCAGCGCGTGACTGGGAGGTCATCAGGAAATTCTTTATCCCAGGAAAGGACCTTTTGGGAGGGAATGGCAGACTGTGTTGCTGTGAAATCTGTTGCATACATCATTAGAAAATGGTCTGATTGGTTGTCTAGAATACATGTGATGGGACCAGGAGAGTATTTGAAATGGTGCTGGGACTTTATACCCATTGAAGAAACAAGAGAACCTTCGGTTAGGATGCTGCTCCATTTGTTGGTATGGTATAGTCTAAAGATATGCAAGAACTATCATAGTATAATAAAATCTGGCACGTTTTGACTGTTTTGTCCAGCTTTATATCACTTGGCTTAGTTTGCTCTAATTATTGTTCCAGGATTATGGTGCAATATAGTCAAGCAAATGTGCTCCACTATATTCAGAACTCCCACAGAAATAATTGGGAATAATTACATACGTGGGGGACACCTTCCCTCTCTCTGAGGCCAGATTGTATCAAGCTATAGGCTAGCCTCAGATGCGGAAGTTGTAACATAGGACAACCCCTTAAACCACATCCCCTTTCTATGAATCCACACCTCTTTCCACAAAACCACACCCCATTTGTTGGACATATAGTAGAAGTGTCTTAAACTGTCTAAAACAATAAATAAATAAAAAAATAAAAAAATAAGGTATAAGTATAGCAAAGGCATAATATTTTTACATAAATTGTGTCAGAATTCTACTGCAATAGCAATAGTAAATATGACCCGAAATTTTAAATTGCTGTTAATAAACTTAAGATATTTTTTTTATTACAGGAATAGTGTTTAACTCCCTTTTCTGTATAGGTGATTTAAGTACAGTGGTCCCTCAAGTTACAAAAGCCTTAGGGTACAACATTTTCAACATAATGTCCCAGAAACTGATCCAGCCAATTATCATGAACATTTTATTTATTAGCCCCTTAAGGACCCAGCCAGTTTTCGCCTTCCTGACACAGCCCTATTTTTGAAATCTGGCATATGTCACTTTATGTGAGTATAACTTTTTGACACTTTTATCTATCCATGTGATTCAGAAGATTGTTTTTCCCCTCGTGACACATTGTGCTTTAAGTTAGTAAGATCCATACAATCCTTGTTTGTTTTTGAAAAATATCAAAATTTCACGAAAATTTGGAAAAATGTGTCATTTTGAAAGTTCCAAAATTTCTGCGTGCACGACAGATAATTATTCACCACAAAATATTTTATAACTTTCATCTACCAAATTTCCACTATTGTTTGGCAACATTCTTTAAATGTTTTTTTTTTTTTTTTTTACAACATTAGGGGGCTTAGAAACTTAGTAGAAAATTTCTCACATTTTCAAAAAAATTTGCAATAACATTTTTTAGTGACCATCCAGTCTGACTGGCTTTGAGGTGCTTGCATGTTAGATACCCCCATAATTAACTCCATCTAAGTAACTACACACATTAAAGTATTTAAAACGGTGTTTAGGAAGTTTTGTTAATCCATTAGGTATTTCACAAAAATTAAAGGAAAGTGAGGTGAAATTTTAAAAATTTCACTATTTTTGCAGATTTTCAATATTTATCCATTATTCACTGGAATACGGTAAATGTGACTAGGTAAATGCAATGTAATATCAATTCCCTAAAGTTCTGCCGTTTTAGAGATATCCCATATGTGGCCCTAGTGCACTATTTGGCTCAACCACAAGCCTCAGAATAGGAGGCACCTACTGGACTCGGGGGTCTCATTTTCAATACGATTTATTTAGGCGCCATTTCGGGTTTGAGGAAAACCCTAAGGTGCTAAAACTTAATAAACACCCCTAAAAGACCCCATATTGGAAACTACACCCCTTAAGAAATATATTCAGGGGTGTAGTGAGTATATAGACCCCACAAGTGATTCGAACAGTTTTTTTTAGCATTAGGCTGTGAAAATTCCAATTTTTTTTCCAACAATCTGCAAATTTAGCTTAAAATTTTTCATATTTAGAAGGAATCCTGGAAAAAAGAACCCCAAAATTTTGTTAAGGCATTTCTTCCAATTCACAATACCCTACATGTGGGGGTAAAAATGCTTTTTGGGAGCATATCAGAGCGCTATTTCGCTTTTGGGAAAGCAGATTTTGGTGGGCCATGTCACATTGCAAAGCCCCCAAAGTAGCAGAACAAGTGAAACCTTTCAGAAGTCGCCCCATTTTGGATTCAACAGCCCTCAGGGATTTCATCTAGGGGTGTACTGTGCATTTTTGGGTGCACAGGTGTTTCCATATTTTTTTTAGCAATGGCCATGAAAATTTTGGGGGGAGGGGGGAGCAGTTTTTCCGCAATTGTTTTTGGATTTCAATTTTACAATTGTTTGCCGTGCATGGTAAATGACAGGAAAACTTTTCTAATGGGTTTTTATAAATTACAAATGATATAATTTAATATAGTTTTTTTCTGTTTTTTACTTACTTTAACCACATGGAAATAGTCTATAAAAAATTTGGTTTTAATTGTCCTATTCTGACAGTCATAACTTTTTTTTTTTTCTGTGTACGAAGCTTATTAAAGGGCTTGTTTTTTGTGAGATGAGTTGAATGTTTTTATTGGTAACATCATGGGTGCATATGACGCTATGTTCACTTTTATTAAGGTTTTGTGAATCGTTTGAACAAAACACAGCAATCTTGGTATGTTTTTAAATTTTTATTTTTATAGCGGTCACTGTACGGGATAAATGACATGCTAGCTTTACTCTGCAGGTCAATATAATTACAAACGATACCCAAATTTGATATTTTTTATGTTTTAATGCTTTTATACAATAAAAAAAAACTTTTATTCAACCAGGAAAATACTTTTTTGCATCGCCATAGTCTGAGAGCCATAACTTTTTAATTTTTCTGTGTTTAGAGCTGTGTAGGGACTTTTTTTTGCGGGATGAGTTGACGTTTTTATTATTATCATTTTTTGGGGGGACAAAGTTTTTTGACGCTTTTAAACCATTTTAAAGGAAGGCAGGGAAAAAAAATACTGCAATCCTAGTAGTGTTTTTTTATTTTTAACAGCGTTCACTGTGCAGTATCCGTGATAAGTTAGCTTTACTCTTTGGGTCGATACGATTAGGGCGCATCCCCACGGCAGTGGACAAATCCGGCCGGTATTTGTCCTGTTTTGCGGCCATCCTCACGGCCGCGGGGGGGACGGCTTTTCTCCGCGATGAGCGGAGAAAAGCCCTCCCCCCTCCCATTGAGAAGCACACATTCTGTCCGGTTTTCGGTCGGAAGATTGTGCTTCTACAATGTTTTGCCGCCGGACCACCAGCGGCAAAACCGTCCGACGGCAAAACCCGTGCAGTGGGGACTGCTGCACGGGTTTTCCATAGAGCACAATTGAAAAACCGGCCGAAAACCCATGCCGTGGGGACATGCCCTTATGGCGATATCCTGTTTTTATTGTTTTTTTATGTTAAAGCATTTGAAAAAAAAAAGAAAAGTGTTTTTAGTGTGTAAAACAATATTTATGCATGGCGATCTTCTGAGAGCCAAAATTTTTTATTTTTCCGTATACAGAGCTGTGTAAGGACTTTTTTTGCGGGAAAAAACTGACATTTTAATTGGTACAACTTTGGTGTTTTTAGGAGTTTTTGATCGCTTTTTATTCCATTTTATGTGCTGTGGTATGAACAAAAATCTTAATAATGTGATTTTTTGTTTGTTTTTTTACGGCGTTCAGCATATGGGTTAATTAGCATGACAGATTTCTAGGGCAGGTCGTTACGCACGCGGTGATACCAAATATTGGTACTTTATTTATTTTTGATCTTTTTGGGGACGATTGGCGTTTGTAAAGGGGAAAAGGGCGATGTACGTGTTTTTAAATTTTTTTTTTCGTGTTTGTGTTTTACTTTTTTTCTTTTTTTTTTACTTTTTTTTACTTTTCCCCATTTTTTTTTTACTTTTCCCCCATAGGATTTTTAATGAGAGATCTTCAGATCCCTCATTCAATAGGAATCAGTACATAGCTTGTGGGTGTGTACTGGTTCCTATGGCAACTGTCAGTCACGATGCCGGGCCATGCCCACAGGGCACGGCCAGGCATCGTGACATCACAGACAAAACCCGGAAGGCATTCTATGCCTTCCGTGCTGTCTGTCAGCCCCACAGCAGCCGCATGACGTGCACTGCTGTCGCCAACAGAACGCAGGAGGAGCGATCTCCCCTGCGTCACCTATTTATTGCAACCCGATGGTCGCGATAATTAAGGGGTTACCCGTTCCCCCCCGGAGTGATCTCTGGTCGGGCCGACGCTGCGGGATGTCGGCTGTAATATACAGCTGACATCCCGCGCCAATCGCGCAAACTCTGCTTTAGAGTTCGCAAGATCCTCAGGACGTATGCATACGTCCAGGTGCGTGAACCCCCATACGACCTGGATGTATGCATACGTCCAAGGTCTTTAAGGGGTTAAACCTTGTATAAATGAAGTGCATGTAGTGGTTGGTGATCTAGTAGCGCCTCTTTAGAGTACAGTGTTATACTACAAGTTCTGTATTGCTCTTTGTATGTGCAAGCACGAGCGGCTCATTTGGGCATCAGGTGAGGATGCCTAATTTTCTTTTTTTGGTACGTTGTGTATAAAGTACATGACCCAAAGAAGCTCCTGTCCTCAACATAGAAAGTGATTTTCAGCAGCTTCTTTTTGCTGTTATATTTAGGTACTTGCTTTATCTGTATTAGTTATCTGTTTAATTATCTTAAAACCCCTTAAGACCCACCGTTTTGAAACCCTTTCCCGACACAGCCCTAATTTTTGAAATCTTGAAAATGTGTCAATTTATTGAAAAATTTTTGACCTTTACCTATTATGGATTCGAATTGTTTTCTCGGACACATTTTGCTTTTAATTAGTAAGAAATTTTATCCATACAATCCT
>JAODAL010070323.1:0-15969 GCA_025379985.1 Phyllomedusa bahiana | reverse complement strand
CGGGGAGGACGGGAGGTAAGAGGGCTGGATGCGGGTTGCATTAACCCACAAAGAAAAATTTGGGCGACGCTATTCGTTACTGAGTTACGGGGCCCCCCCGCATGAAGGCCTGAGGGCCTGCAACGACGATCGGGGCTTGGTGTTGTCCCCGGGACTGAAAGGAGACCTTCTCTCTACCTTTAAAACCCCCATGCCCTACCCCCTTTGCTCGCTTACCCCCTGAATTTCGTCCATGTTCAGAAAGATAAAATTTAAAAGGGTAGGGAATTTTTTGGAAAGTTCTTATTAAACGGCAAATCACAGTTTCCTAAAAACCCCTAAAATCAAAATTGTGGATTAAAATTTTTAAGTGCAAGGTACCTCTATAAAAAGCGGACTGCCCAAAAGTGAAAAAAACACTATTAAAAAGATACGTAAAAAAACGTTTTTTTTGGACCTATCAATACACCGTGGTGACTAAAAAATTGTGGTTTAAAAATTTTAAAGTGAAAGGGTACCTCTATCAAAGAAAGCTTAACGACCAAATGAAAAAAACACCTATCTAAAGTATAGGGAAATAACGGATTTTTGGCCCCTTTAAATACACCTGTGGTGACAAAAAATTGGGATTAAAATTTTAAACTGAAAGGGCCTTCAACAAAGGGCCCTGCGCCAAAGTGAAAAAAAAAAAACGTATCTGAAATGGATAGGATAATAAAAGGTTTTTTTGGCACCTTCAATACCCCTGGGGTGACAAAAAATTGCTGGATTCAAATTTAAGTCAAGGTACTCTATCCAAAGGGCCTGCGCCAAAGGGAAAAAACACTATCTGAAAGTATAAGGTAAAAAAAGGTTTTTTTGGACCTATCAATACATTGTGGTGATAAAAAATTGGGGGATTCAAATTTAATGCAAGGGGGTTCAATAAAACAAAGCTGGCCTGCGCCAAAAGTGAAAAAAAACACGTATCTGAAATGTATACGGATAATAAAAGGTATTTTTGGCACCTATCAATGCACCTGTGGTGACTACAAAATTGCTGGATTCAAATTTAAGTGCAAGGTACCACAAACAACAAAGCTTGACTGACAAAAGGTGAAAAAAAAACGTATGTGAAATGTAAAACGGATAATAAACTGTATTTTTGGCACCTATCAATACACCTGTGGTGACTACAAAATTGCTGGATTCAAATGTAACTGCAAGGTTGCTCTATCAACAAAGCTGGCCTACGCCAAAGTGAAAAAAACACCTATCTGAAATGTATACGGATAATAAAAGGAATTTCTGGCACCTATCAATACACCTGTGGTGACTACAAAATTGCTGGATTCAAATTTAAGTGCAAGGTACCTCTATCAACAAAGCTTTACTGACCAAAAGTGAAAAAAAACACCTATCTGAAATGTATTCAGATTACAAAAGTGGAGTTTTGCACCTAACAAATAGACCTGCAGTTACTAGAAAAGATCTGTATTCTAATATAAATTCAGGCTGCCCAATATCCAAGTAATATTTCTACAGAAAACTGTTAATAAAAAGCTATTGCAATGCAATGTCTACACTAAGTCTGGGTTCACAATATCCAGTATCCTTTAAAGAGCTTGTCTGTGTTCGCTCGTGGGCCCCCCCTCCCCCTCCCCACGACTTTATAGGGCTAGATGCTCCTTTAAAATTCTCAGCCTAACTACCTAAAATCTGCAAATCTCTAATCTACCTAAGTTTTAAGGTTCACAGCTAAAAGTAGCTGTCTCTGTGAACAAATAGAACAATTTCGCTGAGCTGTTTGCTGAGCTGTTTGCTGAGCTGTTTGGACAGAGGCAGAGCACACGTCCTATTCCTATGAGACGCTGACACACACTGAGGCAGAACAGGAAGGGCTGTTCTATGTAAAACGAGGTCATGTGATTTTTTCAGCCAATCGAAACCATAACACATCCCAGTCATGACGTCGACACACAGCTCCCCCTGCTCTATTCTCTAAGCTGATTTGCTTGCCGCCAAAATGACAGGAAACGCCGAAAATGGCGCGATATTAATAGATTATGCGCAGATTTTTACCTAAATTATCGCGTGATCGAAAAAATCCGATCAACATAAAAACCATCCATATCCTGTGGATATGCCATCAAAGTGTAAGATAGGAACACCTCTTCAATTATTTCAATGTTTGTGGAAGAATTTTATTTTTAAATATATTTTTTTTTAATTATAGTAAAACGTAATGCATCTTTATCATATTATATCATTATCTATGCATGTCAAATGCACTGGTATCTGAACATTTCTAAGGTATGGTAGTACTGGACCTTCTTGTGGGCTATTGATAGGTCCTAGCTGCCAGTTTTAAAAGATCCCTTTAAAAGTATTACATCCAATCCAAAATTGCTCAAATGATTAAATGTTTCTCCAATCCTGGCTGTAATTGTAGTACAGTGACTGGTACACCTCTGATGTTTATGGTATGGGTATGTGGGTACAACTATTGTCCCTACATGATCACCATAATTAGAGATGGGCGAATTTCTCAAAAATTCGATTCGGTCACTTCGCCGAATTTTCCGACAAAAATAAATTCGGTCCGAATTACTTCGGCACGAATCACGTTAAAAAGCAGCTATTTCCAGGCTGCACAGAGCCTGCAGGGTGTTGTAGAACGTTGTGCCATGCTTAAATATGCAGAGGGAGCTTGGTTTGGTCTTCATACAATGTTGTGTTTTAGTATGACACGCAGATGACTGCCGCCGCTCTTAGAATCGCTTCACTATAAAAATTCCCTGGGCACTTAAGAGGCAAAAACTGACAAAAAACTCAAGCGGGAAAGTAGCCTGATAAATTCATGCCAGCGAAAGCTGGAAAAAAAGCAAGCTGAGAGCTCAGGGGGGCAACATCAGTGACAGAGTGTGGGGGGACGGCGGCAGCCCCAGCGCATGAGGGCAAAGGCAGTGGCACAATGACATTCTGGAGGTGGCAAAACACAAGGAAGCCACAGAGTGGCACAATGACTGAGAGTGGAGGTCACGGTGGCAGCAGTATGAGGTCAGGCAGTGGCACAATGACATTCTGGAGGCGGCAAAACAGTATTAAGGGCCAAGAGTGGCACAATGATACAGTTTTGGAGGTCACGGGCAGCAGCAGCATGAGATCAGGCAGTGGCACAATGACATTCTGGAGGGGGCAAAATAGTATTAGGCCACAGAGGGGCACAATCACACAGTTTGGAGGTCACGGCCGGAAAGAATTTTTGAGGTCAGGGTCGTGGCACAATTTATTCGGAGGGGGGCAAAAACATTTACCCATAGAGGGGGCCCAAAAATCAACAGTGTGGAGGCCACGGCGAAGCAGAAAAAAAGATCGGGCAGGGGCACAAAAAAAACTTTTTTTCTGGAGGGGGAAAAAAGTATTAGGGCCACAGAGTGGCACAATAAACACGGGGTTGGTGGGGGTTGGGTCACGGGCCGGCGGGGGGCCAAAGTTTTTGGAAGATAAAAGCAGGGGGGCACAAAGGAAAATTCGGAGGGCCGCACCCAAAACAGTAAAATAGGGCCAAAACCCCGGGGGTGGTGGAAAAGGGGGGGCACAATAAATTCGGGGGTTTGGGAAGGGGTCAACAGCGGGGGCCGGCATGGTGAATCAGGCATTTGGCAAAAAGCCCTTTTGGAGGCGGAAAAACAGTTTGGGCCACAGAGTGGCAAAATAAACACAGTGTGGAGGTCACGGCGGCAGCTTGATGCCCGGGCAGGGGAAACAATGAAAATTCTGGAGGCGGAAAAAACAGTTTTTAGGCCACAGAGGGGCAAAAATACTCGTGTGGGGGTTCACGGCGGCGCAGAAAGCGATCGGGCGGGCAAATACATTCTGGAGGCGGAAAAACAGTTTTAGGCCACAGAGGGGCATAATCCACAGTGTGGAGGTCACGGGGGGCCAGCAGAAGGGGTCAGGCAGTGGCACTATGACATTCGGAGGCGGCAAAACGTATTGGGGAAACAGAGTGGCAAAAACACACAGTGTGGAGGTCACGGGCGGCTGCATTTAGGGAGATCAGGCAGGGGGCCAATAAAATTTCGGAGGGGGCAAAACAAAATTAGGCCACAGGGGGGCAAATATCCCATTTGTGGGGGGTCACGACGCAGCAGCATGAAAATCAGACAGGGGAAACTTTTAATTCGGAGGGGGCCAAAAACAAAATAAGGCTAAGAGGGGCCCCAATCCCCAATTGTGGGGGTCAGGGTGGCAGCAGTATGAGATCGGGGAAGGGGCACAAGGGAATTCTGAAGGCGGAAAAACAGGGGTTTAGGCCACAGGGGGCAAATTTCAAAACTTGTGGAGTTCAGGGACCCCAGCAGCGGGAAAACGGGCCCAGGGGCAAAATAAACATTCTTGAGGGGGGCCAAAACAGTATTGGGCCACAGAGTGGCAAAAATCAAACAGTGTGGGGGTTCACGACAGCAGCGCATGAGATCAGGAAAGGGGCACAATGAAATTCGGAGGTGGAAAAAACAGGGGGAAAGCCACAAAGGGGCACAAGGCCCTGAGAGCGGGGTTTCAGGGCCCGGCAGCAGCATGGGGGTCAGGCAGGGGCAAAATTTGAAAAATGTGGGGGGCAGGGCCGGGAAATCCACGGGGCAGCAGGGTCAGGGGGCACAAGGGGAACATTGGGGATGTCAGGGCCAAACAGCAAAAGCAGCAGCAGCTGAGGTTTAGAGTGGGCACAATGACGGGAGTGTTGGGGTGGGGGGCCAATACCTTCCCCTGGAAAAGAGGGTGGTAGGCAAGGAGAAACTTTTCAGCAGGGGGGGGGCTTTCGGGCGGGTGGCGGCATCAAAATAGTGGCTGACCCGGGTAGGTTTGAACCCAGATTTGACGCCTAAGGCATTGGTGTGGGGAAACCCTTTCCCGATCCACGCCTGATTCATTTTGGACAAAGGTAGGTGGGGTTTCCACTTTTCCCCTTGGACAAGGGGGTTCTCCTTGGGGGAAACGATGGCCCCCCCCCTGCCCCCGGGCTCTGATGCCACATTTACTGGCCGGCAGAACAGTTCTCCCACTAAAAACTGGGCAATTTGGGGCCCCCACACTTTCTTTTTTGGGCGGGCCCAGTATCCAGTGGATCTTCTAACTGAATTTGGCAGATTGTTGTCCAAGGGGGGGCCACAACCTTTTGGTTTCAGGGACTGTCCGGGCCTGCGGCGGGCTGCAAACCCCCTTTTTACTGGGCGGGTGAAGGAATTTTGTCATCAGTGACTCCAAAATTTAGGTTACCCCCTGAGGAGCGGGTTTACTGCTCCTCCCCCCCACCTTCCCCAAACACCCCGGGCAGTAGAAGTGAGCGCTGGGGGGGAAACCCCCCCGGGTAAACCCGTAAAGGGGGAGGGCGATGCCGAACATGGGAGGGGCCCCAACGGTTTAAACGGAGGATTTCCCTATAGTTTTTGGATTTTGTTTTCCCCTCTAAATTTCTGGGGAAAAAGGCTCCCTTTTTGGGAAAGGGTTGCGGGGGTCCAATGGGCGGGGGGAGACCCAAAGTCACCCCTCTCCGGATGCGGGACTATTCAGCTGTCATACCCAGGCAAATAAGCATGCTGCGGGCCATCTCCCAAAAGGGTGACCCCGGGGGCTCCCTGCCCCTTTCCCCCTGTATACTCCCAACGGTGTTTTGGGGGCCCCATCTGCCTCTCTTCCTAAATCTCCACCCACCTCCTCCAGCTGCCCCTTGGCTCCCCTCTTTTTTAAACCTGGGTAAAAATTTCCACTCATTTCACCGACAATGCTTTGCCCCAATTTTGCCCTTCCCCCCTCCCCCATTTGAGTCCCCCCCGGGACCCCAAGGGGCCCACGAAGGTGTCGCCCACGTCCCCCTTTCCCCTGCCCAACAGTTTTTTTCAGCATCTTTTCCAGGACATAAAAACCCATTGGAATGACGTTATTATCCCGAAGTCCTGGGGGATGAAAAAATAACGTCGCCCCCTCGAAGGGGCCTCAACAAACGACGGGGTGTCACGAAAATGAGCTGCCACGGGCCCTGAACTCAAAGTTACACGGGGGAGTATTCTGTCTCCCGGGGATCATAAAAAAAAATGGGTTAAGGGCCCCTTTCTCTGTTCATACGCGGTCCAACATGTGCAAGGCGGGAAATTCCAGGGGGTTGGAAAATCGCATAAAAAAAGGTGTGTTGGGGGGGGGCCGGTTCGGGCCGCTGAAACTCGAGGGAGGGTGGGTCTGGTTTTGTACGAAGGGGAAAAAGGGCATGCACTTTTTTTCCGGGCCCTTTTTCCAAAAATGTTCAAAAGATCGGTGGAAGACTTCGGGGAACCCTTTTTCCCCAACCAATTGAACACGTTGCGCCTTGCGGGGGCATGGCCCATCCCCCCCTGGTGCGCGTGGCCACCCAAGTTCCTCCCTTTGTCCTTCCCAGGGTTCCCGGGTTTTTAAATTTTGGGCCCAGGGGAAAAAAGCCACAAAACCCCATTTCCCTTTCTGCATGCCCGGGGGAATTCCCCCCTGTGGACTTTTTTCCCCGCCGAGGCAACCCAGGTGGTAGAACTCGTGACACCGCTGGGGCCCTACACATGGGGGTAAAGGAGTAGTACTTGTGGGGCGGAGTTGGGGTGGTGGTGGAGGGGGAGGAGGCGGACATTGGCGCGGTGCGGGCTTTTTTGACAACATGGAGGGAAAGCGGCGTCCCCTTTTCCCAAAGTTTTTTGGTGTGCCGGGGCGGAAAGCACATTCCCCCCGGGTGGGCCGTAAAGGACATTAAAGGCCCCTTTGATTGTGTTAAAACCTCCAGACGTCCGGGCGCTCCCAGTGCCCCTTGGGAAAAAAAAACCAAAAAGCTCAAGGACTGCCCCCAACCTTCTGTTCTACTATTTATGAAGTGTGGTCGGGCATTTTTGGAAAAAAAATTAGGGCTTGGAACCAAACACCCGGGCCCTGGGCCCACAAGCCTTTAGTTTTTCTAAAGGGGTGCAGAGTCCACCTTTTTTTGGAAAAAGGGAGGGACGAAAAACCCAACAATTTGGGAAGGGAGGAGGGCCCGCTATTTGAACTAGGAGGGTTTGGGCCCAAAAACGGGTTGTCCTTTCCCAATCGCCTGGGCTAAACGACGGGCTGGCCCAGGAGTAGCGAGGGGAACCCGGGCATCGGCCCGGAGATGATTTTTTAAAGAGAAACAGTTTCCCTCTGCGGGGTGGTGGAGCCTTGACTGGCTGCGGGCTTGCGTGCCACGGGGCCGCGGGCTGCTGCTGCTTTTGCGGGGGGCGGCGGGATGGCCCCAAAACATCTGGCCATTTTTCTCCCAGGCCCCCCCGGTTTGGAGGCTGCATTGTTGACGCAGGGGGGGTGCCAAGGGTTAGCCCCCTGAAAAGGGCTTCACTTTCTGCTCACGATTCTCCCAAATACCCATATTGGGCCCCGGGGGTTTCTTAGCAAAGAACGTCAAAAGGGCCGATTTATGGGTTTTTAAACCCCCCAAACCCCCGCCACTGAGTGCCCAAATGCCGCCGCCCCTCGCTGGGGCCCCTGTCCACAACTTTCGGGCCCTTTCGAAGCGGTTTTTTTTCCCCCCGGGGGCCGCTTGGCTCCCGACCCTAAACCAGGCTGTATCCTGCGACCCCGGGGCCACACAACCCACTTGCGGGCCTGCGCTTTTCCCTTGACCGAAAGCTGACGCCCTCTTCCCCCTACGCCGTGAACCCCCTTGCCTCCCCGGGGTTTCCCAAGTGGCGGTGGGGCTACAAATCATCATATTTGTGTTTCATCATCACGGCTGTCCTCACCCGGGTTTGGTTTTCCGAGGCTGACCTTCACCCCCATAAACCTCCCTTGCCACTCTCCAATCAAACTTTCCGCCTCGGGCAAAACAGGGATATTGGCCCCTTTTTCCTTCGCGCCAAGTAGCTGCTGATTTCCCCCCTCCTCAAATTTTTCATCTCCTATATAGTGGCCCCGGACCCAAAGACCAAAAAAAAAGGTAAAATCTCTGCGGGGGAAACCCGGAGGGGACAGAGGGGGTTTGGGCCCAGGTGGGGCCGTGCCCCGCTCCCGGGCCTGCCAACAAAGGGGTTTGGGGGTCTGGGGTTTCCCCCACTAAACTTTTGGGGGGGGGTTTTGGGTCAGATGTCATCGGGGGGAAGTGGATTACCAAGTAAACCAATCAAAAAAAAACCCCGGGTTTGGGCTGAAAAAAACACACGGCCGCTAGATGCCCGGGGCCTTTGTGGCCTACCGATTTGCCCCCAAATGGGGAGCCCCCCTTGCTTTTTGGCTGCGCCCCTGGGCCTGTTCCAGGAATGTTTTGTGCCATTTGCCACCCCAAAGGTGCAAAAGCCTGCCCCTCTCTGTCTGACTTTACTGTTTTTTCTAAAATTAAAAGACACGGGTTTTAGGGAAAATATTTTGTAAAATGAAAATATCCACCCTGTTTTTGACTCCAAATAAACCCCCAGTAACAAGTTTGGGGAAACCCCCTTGGGATTAAATTCGCCCCACAAATCCCCCGGGAAAAATTTACTTAAAAATGTGTCGTTTAAAAACACTGTTTTTTTAAAGAATTTTAAAAGCACAAACGGGGTTTTAATTAACCCCTTGGGGGCCGGAAAAGTTTTTGGGCCCCTTTGAAAAAGCTTTTTTTTTTGGAAACCGAAAAATGTTTCCCCCTTTAAAATTGGTTGGGGAAAATAATTTTTTGGGGGAAAACCTTTTTCCCTATCCATTAACAGAGAAAGTTTAATTAACCTTGGTTTGAATTGGGCTACAGGAAAAATTTATATTTTTGGCGTAAAAAAAAAGGGTTTTTTTTTGTCAGAAACACCAGCAAAAAAACCCCAAAATTTAAACCCCCTGGATGAAAAATTGGGGCCCCAAAAGAATTGGGGCAAAATATTTATTTTTGGGAAACGTTTTAAATTTGCGTTTTTCTACCCACACAAAAAGAGTTAAATTTTGAAATTAACCTTTGCTTGTTTTTTTAGGTACGGGAAAAAATTTTATATTTTTTGGTTTTTAAAAATAGTTTTTTTTTTTGTCAGAACACCAGAAAAACAACGTTAAATTTAACCCGGGATGAAAATTGCGCCAAAGTTTTGGCCGCAAAAAATTAGTAGTTTTGTAGCGTGTTACAATTGCTTTGGTTTCTACGCCCCCACAAAAAGAGATACGTTGAAATTTAAACCCCTTGGGGCTTGTAAATTTGGGCAAACAAAAAAATTTTTATAAATTTTTTGGGGGTTAAAAAAAGAGGGTTTTATTTTTGTCAGCACCCCAAAGTAAAAAAAAACGTTTAAATTAAACCCCCTGGTTTTAAATTCGCCAAAAGAATTGAGCCCCCAAAAATAGTAGCTTTGTAGGGTTTTTAAAATTGGGTTGTTTTCTAGGAACACAAAAAAGGTTTACAGTTTTAATTAACCTTTGTTTGTGAATTAGGGCTACAAAAAAAAATTTATATTTTTTTGGGTTGAAAAAGAGGGTTTTTTTTTGGCAGCACACCAGAAAAAAAACGTTTTAATTTAAACCCCTGGATGAAAATTGCCCCAAAAAATTTTAAGCCGCCCAAAATATTTAGTTTTTTAGGGTGTTACAATTTGCGTTTTTTTAAAACCCCACAACAAGAGAAACATTTTAAATTTAAAACCTTTTGTTTGGGTGAAAAAAAGGCTACGGGAAAAAAATTTTTTTTTTTTTGGCGTTAAAAAAAGGGGTTTTTTTTTGGGTCAGCACCCCCCAGCAAAAAAAAAGCAAATTAACCCCTGGTTTTTTAATTGCGCCAAAAAATTTGACCCACCCCAAAAAATAGTGTTTTTGTAGGTTTTTAAAAATTTGGGTGTTTTTACGCCACACAACAAGAATAAGTTTTAATTAAACCCTTTGCTTTTGAATTAGGCTACAGGAAAAATTTATATTTTTTGGCTTAAAAAAGCCCGGTTTTTTTTTTGTCAGCACACCGTTAAAACAACGTTTAAATTAACCCCTGGTTTAAAAATTGCCCAAAGAATTGTCCGCAAAAAAAAGTAGCTTTTTTGCGTTTTTAAACATTGCGTGTTTTCTACCCCCAATTTTAACAAGAGATCCAGTTGAAATTTAAACCCTTTTCGCTTGTAAATTTGGGAAAAGGGAAAAATTTATATTTTTTGGCCTTTGAAAAAGACGGTTTTTTTTTTTGTCAGAAACCCCAGCAAAAAAACCGGTTTAAATTTAACCCCCTGGATGAAAAAATTGCGAAATTAAAATTTCGCCGCACAAAATAGTAGCTTTTTTAAAGGGTTTTTTTTGGGTTCCGGTGTTTTCAGGGCCACACAACAAGAAAATACAGTTGAAATTTAAACCCTTTTGGGGGTTTTGGTGAATTAGGCTCCCGGGAAAAATTTTATATTTTTTTGGCTTTGAAAAAGCGGTTTTGGGGGCCCAAGCACACCAGAAAAAAACAACCCCAATTAACCCCGGGAGGGTAAATTGCGAAATTGGGAATTGAGCACCCAAAAAATTTGAAGTGGAAATTTGAAATTTGTAAAAACGTGTTCTTTAAAGGGAATAAACAGGAATTTGGCTTAGACCCCATTTGGGTTATTAAAATCAAATATGCACTGCAGGGGACACACGGATTTCAGACCAATCCCCAAAAAAAAATTAAAAAAAAAACCCTTAAGGAACGTCCCTGAGAAAAGTGAGACCCCCCCCACAAAAATCGCTAAAATAAAAACCCAATTCTTCATTAAAGAGCTACCCAGCCGCGGAAAGCCCCTTTCCCCTGTTGAGCACAGGGGGAAAAGTGTGAGCCCCCGGCGCCGCCCCCGGGATTAAAAAGTGGGGTGAGGGTCACAAAAACCCCCCCGGCCCTCTGGGGGGCCCCCCCCCCCCCTTCTTTGCAAAGCATGCGGGGCAAACCCCTTCTCCCCCCAAGAGGCTTTGCCCCATGTAGCCCCATTTTCTGCAGCCTTTTTAAAAAACAAAAGCACACTTCTTCCCCCCAAAAATTTCCCCAAAAGTTCCCCTTCGTTCCGAACCCCAATTTTTCCTAAAATTCAAAAGGGAATTCCACTTCGTTAGAATCAATTCGCCCATCTCTAACTATAATGTAAATATACAGAATTGTAAGGGAAATAAGTCTAAATGAATTAGCTATTATCCTTGGGTATGTTTTTTTTTCTCACTAGGGTTTAATTTTGAGGACTTCTCCCTTTAACCCCCTTTTCCCGTGTTTTTTGGTTTTAAGTATGTTCCCAAAAAGGGGGTTTACACAACTTTTTAACCCCTTTTTTGTATCTTGATCTTAGACTTTTTGTAAGTGACATTTAAGGACCTGATGTCCAGAGAAAAAGAATCTTTAGTCCCCTTTTTTTGTCAGTAAATAATTTCAGAATAAAATGGGTGATCCACAGTCCTAAGCAAAGTTAATGCCTTTTTAATGTCCCGGGCCATTGAACTGTTGGGAACCAAACCCCAGCTGGTCTGAAGAGGGGGAAATTGGAGATAATGTTACTGATGCTTCCAGTTGTTCAGTCTGTCTGAAATATAATATATGTGGTGCAGACATTTTCACAGGGGATGGAAAAAGAAAAACTTTGTGTATATAGACTTTGTTTATGTTTGTGACATGATGTTATGTTTACTTAGTGCCTTGAATTTCATTTGGGAGTTTTCATTTATCACTGTGCATTTTTATATTTTCCTGAAGCTGTTCTGGCAGCATTGATGCTTTCTTTAAATTAATAGGAAAAAAAAATCAGACCCCGGGGAAAAAGGGGCAAGTGGCTTTGTTTTTAGTAAATTTCCCTTTTATCTATGCTTGTTAAACAAGAACCTTTGCAAACAGTATTTTTTGTAGGAGTAGGACCAATTTTAAAAACAGGATTTTGGTTATATTTGCAAAATATAAATTTTTTTTTATACAATTGTTCAATAAGAAAACAAAATAATCAAAAGTAGTGAAAGGACTCTAAAAAAAGAAGCCTGAGATTAAAATATCAGTAAAAGTTGAATAAAAAAATGTACTAAAAAAAAGGAACGAAAAAATGACGAATGGGGCCAAAAAGAAAACTCTTTAAAAGGGCCCTCACAGGAAAAAAAGCTGATCTACCCTTTTTTTTGGGCAAAAATTTTAGAAAAACTCATTAAAAGGGCCCAAAAAAATAGATAAAAAAGTGAAAATTTATATTAAATTTTCAAGGGAATTTTTAGGGGGGATTCCCCGTTTTTTTTTATTTGGGCCCCCCTTTATACTGGTTGCTAAGCGAACTTGTGAAATGGGGGCATGTTTTCCCCCCCCGTAGGGCGTATCTTTCTTTTCTCGGGAACGTGCCCCAAAGGGGCACAGGGAATTCATTCTTTTGGGGGCCGGGGGGAAGGGGAAAAAATTTTCAGATGTCGTTGTAAAAGAAAAGGAAAAGGGAACTCGATAGTTTTTTAAAACTAAAATTTTTCGCTCCCCTTTCATTTCTTTGTAATTTGAATGGGGGATTTGACATTCAGGGTCTGGGAAAGGGGGTGAAATTTTTTTCCCCGTCCCCTCACACACCCCTGAAGGATCCTGCGATTTTTTACAACCCCTTACCTTCAGTTTTGCAGAACAAAACTATATGCTTTATCTTTTGTGTTTAAATGGGACTGCAAAAATGGTGTCTCTCCTCTGCAGGACATCTGAAATTTTTGCAGTGACAAACCCCCCCGAAGCTTATCGCACCTACCCCGGTTTTCTTTTCAGTGAAAAATCCTGCACCATACTTCACCTTCCCCCCGATTTTCTGTCAGTGGGGAAACCCCCCACGCATTCGTCCCCACCCACCCCTGCTTGTTTTTCAGTATCTCTCTCTCTGTCCGTGCTCCCGTCCCCGGGCCTTTTTTCCTCCAACTTCCCCAATTTCGGGCCCGGGGGGGGAAATGGGCATTACCTGATGGGGCTCTCACTTTATTCCCCAAACACTAAACAAACACCCGTTCTCCCAAAACCCAAAGTAAATTTGCTTATGGGAACCAAGTAAAAACCCTGCTTAGATTTTTGTTCCCTTCCTTTTTAACAGGAAACTTTATAGCGAGAAAACAAACCCCCTTTTAAGGGTTTTTTCACCAAAAATTAAATTTGGGTATAAAATTTTTGTAAATAAAGATTATTACAAAATACATTGTTTTTTCTGATTTGCCCTTCTTTCCCAAAAATTTTGAGCAAATTCTTATTTTTTGCTTGTTTAAAAAAAATTTCTCTTGTTACTGACCACCTCTCTTTGCTCTTGCCCAAACCCGTCCGGATGGGGGATATCGCTCCCCGCTGTGTCTTATGAGCAGCATGGGCTTATTTTTCTTTTTTTAATAAAAAACTTTGACTCTTTAGAGCTTTTAAAAGGGATTGTCCCCGCTGTTTTCCCCCCAATCTATCAAGAATGTCCCTTTTAGCTGACTCACTAGGGGAAAAAGCAAGCTGAGATTTCCCAAACACCACTGTAGGAAAACCCCCCACAGCCTTTAACAGGAAATGGGGGCCTGGGAAACTGGCTTTTAAACAGGGCTCTGTGGAAACAGTCAAATGGTAAAACCATTTAAAAGGGAAAGGGTTTAAACTTCAACCCTTTAGGCCCCAAAACTTTTTATAGCTTTTTTGTTTAAGGGGATAACTGGAGAAAACCCCCCAACATCTTCAGCTTTCCCTGGTTTAGGGGTCTGCCACTTTAAAAACAATGGGTGTCTCATTGGTTTGAGTCTAGAACCTTTTTAAAACTTTATTCTTCTAACAAGTAGCCCTAAAAAGAAAAATTCAAATTTGGGCTTTTGTTTTATTTAAAAAACTTTCATCGCCAATACTTTATCAAGATTATAATATATTAGTAATAGGTTAAATATCAAGGTAAATCTGGGAAGTGGATGATAAAAATGAATGGTCCTATTACATTAAAGGGGTTTTTTGAAAGAAATTTACCAGGAGCAATGTTGTATGGGTTTATTGAGTTTCCTTTTGGGGACTCCCCCTCTTTTTTTAATCCCAAAAAAATAGTGTTTTAAAAAATTAAAGGGTTTATTGACTTTTTTTAAAATTTCCCTTTAAAATTTTATTAAAATAAGAAGTAAATTAAGTATGAAAAGGGTTTAAAAGGAAAGCTATAAGTGTAAAAATCTGAAAAAAATTGAAACCTTTAACTTTATGTGTTTTTGGGTTCCCAAAGGGTTTTGTTTTAAAAATTTGAACTCGATCCCCCCTTAAAAACAAAGGGAGAAATATTCTGGTTAATTTTATCCTATACAGGTTTAGGGGAAAACTGGAATTTCCATCCATAAAAGTAACTGGATATGTGGGAAAAGCTTAGTGAATAAAAAATTTTTCTTTTAAAGTTCAGGGAAAAAATTTAGGGCTAAAATACTTTATTTCTTTCAATGGCTAACTGAAAAGATGAGAACAGCTTGCAAGCAGGGGTGTTGCTATAGGGTGTGCAGCGGCAGCAGCTGCTATGGGGCCCTGCATCCTGAGGCAGCCCAAAAGCCCCTCTGACACATAGGAGATTTGGAGACGGTGTGTTATACAATTTCTGAACCCCTAAAACTGCAAAAAAAAAGAACTTTTGGGCACTGAGTATGATTTAGCAAATACAAGTACTCTGCATAATATATATTCATGTATATAAGAGTTAGACATTATGTGAGCCTGCAAATGTCACAAAATAACAGTGTGGGAAAGATGTAGCCAGCAATACCAAACTCCCTAACTATTGCATTTTATGAAGGGGAAAATGCTATCTAACTAAGAGCAGTCTGTACAGTACAGAGTGTGAGCTCAAAATGGCGTTCAAAAGGCCATACAGTGAAATATATATAACATGGTCATGTGATTTTAGCAGCCAATGAGAGCCCTACACCTCAATGATGATGTTTTTGACACTTCTCTGTGCTCTGCACTGATTGTATGGCCGCCAAAAGTGCAGAACAAAACAAAACTGAAAATGGCGTCATGTCGAACTAAAACTAACTCGAATGAACAGTAAAATGTTCATTTCAGTTCGAGTTCTAAAAAGTTAAGTTCTAGTAGAACTTAACTTTTCTAGAACAGTTCAAACAACACTACTAACAATCCGTGTGATTTTTATGAATCCAAACTCTAAAATGGTGCTGTAGTACGTGGACAGTTCATTACCCTAGTTTTACGCTACAATAGATTAGAGGTTACCATATAGGTCCTTTGAAAGTAATGTACTGTAATGTGAATTCATAAAATAAAAATCTTGTGCTTGTTTCAGTTTTCATATTGCTACCTATATCATATCTTCCTTTCTTTAGCCTCCCAGTGATATACAGTAAATACACTTCCCATAATTCACAGTAATCCCTAAACGCACCCCATTTCTGGGCAGAAATTGCCTCCTCAGCTTGGCTCTATAATGGCTGCTATATCTGCTCTCTTAGTAGTTATACCCATGTCTGTATAATTGTATACAATTTCTAATTTTCCGTCTCTGCAAACAGCAATATGCCAGGTCATGGCTATAACTATATGTGCGAGGCCGTTATCTGCAGCATTTATTATTGCCACACTTTTTATGAAACCTGAATTAAACAAATAAGACGAAAACACACATTTGTTATTGTAATTTATAATTCCTCTAAACAGTTGTTAGTGTGATAATAATGCCAGACAGAGTGGGCGTCCGCTATTCCGTGTGCAATATGTAAGACATAGATAACTCGAGAAAAAAATAGACAACACTTCATTAATTTGTCTGGGGAGGATGAGTTCAAATTTTGTCACAGCATCAGCTCTTGAGACAAAAAGTCTCAGGCATCCATTATATAATTTAATCCTGACATAGCACATTAAGACCTGAGAAATGAGGACTATTATCCTGTAAAGTCAGCAAAATACGATGGAACTAAAAACCCTGCTTGCATTTCAGTGGCCATTTTCACAGAGTTTAACAGCTGCATCAAAACATTTCGAGCCCTAATGTGAGGACTCAAAAGAAAAGCATTATATAGGTTATTTTCAACCAAATCTGTGGGGTTGCTAAAAAAAAATTTTTT
>JAODAL010070322.1:0-15969 GCA_025379985.1 Phyllomedusa bahiana | reverse complement strand
AAGGCCCGAGGCCGCACTTGGCAGCGGCCAACTACTACGGAGGATTTCCTTTTGTATTTGAGTTTGTCCTCCCTCTGGGCAGTTTGGGGAAAAAGGTTTCCCTTTTTGGGACCGGTGGGCGAGGGCCCAATAGGGTGGAGAGAAAGAAGTCATCCCTTTGACGGAGGGGAGACTATTGGGCTGTAAATAGCCAGGCAAATCGGGCATGCGGGGGGGGGGGGGAAACCTTTTTCTGCACAAGTGTTTCCGGGGGGGGCCCCCGGGGCCCCTCTCCACATTATACTGCCACGGGTTTGCGGGGTCATTGCCTAAATCTTTCTCATCCCCATCTACCCCCTCCAGTTTGGCCCCTTGTCCTCCTCTCTTGTCACCGGGGTTTAGAAAATCCACTTTTTTCCCGGGAAAAATGCAAAATGCCCCAAAAAGGGTCCTCCCCCTTCCTCCATTTCATTTTCCAGGTTTCATGGGGCCCGTGAGATGTAGTGCCCGTCTCCATTTCCCCTCCCCCAGAAGATTTTTCAGCTTTCTTTTCCCCGGGGACTTTGAAGCAGTGGAATGAGTTTTTCATCCCGTAGTCCTGGCGACTGCCCAAATAAGGGGCCTTTCCTCAAATTGGCCCCCAAAAAAAACGGCGGGTGTGTGGGGGCCAAATGGAGGGAAACCCAAATTTAAAAGGGGGATTACTCCTGTCCGCCTGGTTAAACCAAAAAATCGTTAATGGCCTTTCTCTTTTTACGGGTCGGCCCAAACCCTGGGCAGGCGGGTTTTTCCCAAACGGGGGGAAAAACATCGAAATATAAAAGTGTGATTGGAGGGGGGGCCGTTCTGCCCCCGGGCACTCGGGAGGGTGTTCCTGGTTTTTTGGGGTTTTTGGGGGGTTTGAAGTCATCCCAAGGGTTTCCCGGGCCCTTTTTTCAGAATCTTTGAAAAATCGGGGGAAAGGGATTCAGGAACCTTTTCACAACCATTTTAAAACACATGCGCCATCCCCAGGGGCATGGCCATCCCTCCTTTGGTTTGCAGCGCGGGGAAACCACCATGTTCCTGCCTTTGGGTCCTTCACCAGGGTTTCCCGGGTTTTTGCATTTGGTGGGAGAAAGCCACAATGGGAAAACTTGCTGCTTGACGCAAAAGCAGTTCTCCCCTGGGGATTTCATTCGCCGGGGCAAGCCAGGGGGTAAAAATGCGGGGACAGCGCTGTCCCTAACTTGTGGTGTGAGGGGAGCGTACTTGTGGAGGCTGAGATGGTGGTGGTGGTGGAGGAGGAGGAGGGCGGAATTGGCGCAGGGCCGCAGTTTGAAAACGTGGAGGAAAAACCGGCGTCCCCCTGTCCAAGTTGTGGGGGCCCGGGGCAGGAAGACATTACCGAGGGGGCCCGTAAAGGGAAAATGTAGGGCCCTGACCGTAGTTAAGCCCCAGCGTCCCCCCGCTGCCGTGCCTTGGTCCCTTCTGTTCTCTATTTAGAAATGCGGGGTATGCCTTTTTGGAAAAAAATTACGGTTGGGAAAAACTCTCATCTCTGCTCCCACAATAGTTCTTGACGGTGCAGATTTTCCCCTTTTTGGAAAGGAAGGATGCAGTACCACAATTGGTCGGGGAGCCGGTCGGGTTTCTGCAATTGGATGGGGGGATCTATTTTTGTCTCTTTGCAATCGCCTCGCTGAACGATGCTGGCGCCATGAGTAGCGAGGAGCGGGCATCTGGCCCGGGAAGTTTGGCCAGAGAAACAGTCCCTTTTGCAGAGTGGTGGAGCCTTGATGGTTGCAAGGATGCGTGCCATGGACGCTGGCTGCTGTTGTGAGGCGGCGGATGGACCCCCCAACATCTGAGCCAGTTTCTCCCAGGCCATGGATGGTGCGCTGCATGTGTTGCGCGGGCCAGGGTCCAAACGTTAGCCCCCCTGGCCAGCTTCACTTTTGCCTACATTTTAAATATCCATATTCGGCTCCCCCGGTGTCTTAGCAAAGAACTGCAAACCCCCGGTAGTAATTTTTAAAGCCAACCCCTTTATGGTGATCTGCCGTCCTGCCTCGCTGAGCCCCTGTGCCGTACTTTCTTGGACCTGCAAAGCGGGTTTTTTACCCTGGCCGCTTGGCCCCCCGCCCAACCTGTGCTTCCTGCTGCTCATGGCACACAAACCCACTTGTGGCTGCCCCGCTGCCTACGCGCAAGCGGGCCCCTTTTTCCGAGTGAAAACCCCTTCTTCACCCGGTCCCAAGTGCGGTCGGCTAACATATCTATTTGTGTTTATCGTCACGCAGTCCTCATCAGGTCTTGGTATGCAGAGGGACCCCTCACAACATGCCCTCCCATCCCACTTCAAACATTATTCTTTTCGCCCAGCAAGAAGCAGGGGATATTGGCCCCCTTTCTTCGCGGCCAAGTTTGCTGATGCCCTCCTCAAATTGTTCTCCCGCTTTAGTGGCGCTGAGCCCCCGACCACATAGTAGATCTCTGGGTGGGGAAAAGGTTGGGGGCAGAGGCGGGGTTTAGGGAAGGGAGGCCGCTGCCAAAAAAGGGTTGTGTTGAGATCCACCGACTCTTGGCTGGGGTTGTCAGATGTCATCTGGGAGGAAGGGTGACCTAGTCAACAATCAAGAACCATTGGGTTGTGAACACACAAACCGTGTGGGCAACCCGGGAGTTCTGGCTCACCGGTGACCCCCGCTGCGAATCCCCTTCCGTGTGCGACTTGGGCCTGCTCCCGGAAAGTTTGTGCCTCTGCCCCTCGCAGGTGAAGAGCCTGCCCCCTCTCTGTCTGCATACTGTTTGTTCGAAAATGTACAGACACTGTTTGATGAATATATCTGTATATGATAAATACACACCCTGTATTTGACTCCAAATGAACCCAGTAACAAGCTTGGGTAACCCTTGGATATAAATTTCGCTCCACAAATGGCCAGGAAAAATTTACTTGTTTGTGTCGTTTAAAAACACTGTGTATTTTACTGAATGTAAGAGCACAAACAGACTTAATTAACCTTCGAATATGAATTATGCTACAGGCAAAATTGCTTTTTTGGCGGTGAAAAAGAACGCTTCTTTTACTAAGTACAACTGCAGAAAAAGACTTAGTTAACCCCTGGATGTAAATTGCGCAAAAGAATTGAGCAACCAAAAACTACCAGCTTTGTAGCGTGTTACAATGGCATGTATTTTACAGTACACAGCAAGAAAAAAACTTGTAATTATGCTACAGGCAAAATGTGTTTTTTGGCAGTGAAAAAGACGTTTTATTTCAGTCACCACAACAGCAGAACAACGCTTAATTAACCCCTGGATGTAAATTGCGCAAAAGAATTGAGCAGCCAAAAATGAAGTGGTGTTTGTATTGTAAAAACGCTGTTTCTTTAAATGAATACAACAGGAACAGTCTTAGATCACCCTTGGATATTCAATGTGCTGTGAGCAGATAGCATTAAAATGTATATGCAGCTGCACTGGACGCACACTGGACTTCAGATCCAATACCCCACAAAATCAGAAATAGAACGTTAAGAGAAGCAGTCTCTGAGACAAGCTGAGACACCCCCCCAAAAATGAGTTCTTTAGTATCAGGTATCACAAGCAGTGCCGGCAGCACCTTCCCTACTCAGTACAGTGAGAGCGGTATGAGCTCCCAGCGTCGCGCCCGGACTTATATAGTGCGGTGACGTCACAGAATCCCGCCGGTCTCTGATTGGCTTCATCTCTGCACATGTCATGCAGGCTATGCCCTTCTTCCTCCCAGAGTTCTTTGCCCCATGTAACGCCATGTGCTCGCAGCCATTTTATCAATCAAAAGCACACTTCATTCACGCGAAGTACCCCAAAGTTCGATTTCATCCCGAACCGAAGTTTTCCTGAAATTCTAAACGAATTCCACTTCGTTAGAATCAATTCGCCAATCTCTAGTCCTGACCTTATGCTATGATCTTGTCTTACAAAATGCTGTCTGCTAGCCTGCCTCTTGTATACTGCATTTGGATATCAACGGATGCCATGGTAGACTGCTTTGAAGGTAGTGACCTGGGAGTCCCCTGCAGCAAAGACCATATATCTGTACAGGGATTGAAGACTCCATTCCTCAGTGTAGCCACATGCTAATTCCTATCTGCAACCCAGAGGATCCACCTTGGCCCACACTTAACCTATGACATTTTATCCTTTTTATATAGTATATAGCTGAAACTTTTAAGCCATGGTGTGGTAATGTTTTCTATATGTTTAGAAGTATTTTGTAATTATTTTAAGAGGTTGTACAGTTTCCAAGAATTACAGGCTTTTATTCTCATATATTATTAAATGTAACGTGTTATGTTAGTCTTTGTTTAATCAATATGTTTAGCAAGCAAAGTCACGAAAAGTAAACACAATTTTCTAAATGTTGTCAACTAATTGTAGAATAAACATCATTTATTTTTGGTTAAATAGCCAAAAGGTTGAAAAGGCTGGGCATGAAATGACTATTCATGCAAGTCTTCTAGTTTAACAAATATGTGTGCAATTAATTTAAAAAAGTATAATATCTTCTGCCCAATATCAATATATTCAACATTTGCATTTATGTATTATGTCTAAATACGCACGGAAATGTAATTATGACTACACTGTTTTTTTTTATATTTTGTAATATTTTTTAAATGAGAATGGGAAGAAGGAGATTATGTCTTAAAAAAATAACATGTAATGAGTGAATCAGATTATTAACCATTTCCAGTTTACAACCTTTCTACATACAATGTTTTTTCCTGGGCCATTGTAACTCTTAACCACAGCCATCATTCAACATCACAGACAATGCTGATCTGTTACATATGATTAACTGAAAGATCCAACCAATTATCATTAACTTTTATTTTTTTGTAAAACATCTAAATTAGTGAAGGGCCTGCATCTGTATGACTTAGGCCTTGTTCATTTAAAGCTCCTGATGTACATGACGAACATGTTAATAATAATTAATTGCAAAATGGGAGCCAAATGATTATCATTTTGATCTATGTCTAGCAAGAACACATCAGTATAACACAAAAAGGTATTGAATAGTGTAGTCTACATTTATCAAATGCCATATCAACTTATGGCTCATGAGTATGCCATCTTTTAAGTATACTGTATGTCTTGATGACATCATTGCCCATATATTTTGTTAGCTGCAATACTGCAGGTCTACTACCGTCCCTCTCCTCTTTCTAAGGAGCAGTACAAATACAACAAAAACAGCAATTGTGACCTTCGTCTTCTCTAATCTGTAGACCTCATCCATTAAGCTGTGGACAATGTTCAAGTTGTAGGAATTCATAAGCGTTGTGCAGCAGTGTTGAGAGTTATTATTTCTAGGTTGGTGTCTGCTTGTTGCAAAATATGGGGATATAGGTGACATTTCATAGATATGACACTTTGATACAATGTAAAGTAGTCACTGTACAGCTTGTATAACAGTATAATTTTGGTAACTCAATACACAGCCTTCAATGTCTAAACTGCTGGCAGCAGAAGTGTGTACACCCCTATGTGGAAATGGACAAAATTATACCCTAAGAGTCAGTATTTTGTGTGACCACCATTATTATCCAGCACTGCCTTAACTCTCTTGAGTCAAGAGATTTTTTTTGTATAACTGTTTTGTATACTTGTAAAATGGAACAAAGTGACATCAATGTGATAACATTCCCTGATATTAATATATAACAAAGGGGTTGTTCACATGGCATTTTTGGATCTGATTTTGGATCCGAAAGTCTCATCCAAAAACGCCGCGGCGATTGGATCCTAAACGGATCCAACACGTATCCAACAGACTCAGCTGCGTGATTTGATGGCGCGTTGAATGCAGCAGGATCCGCACCGTAATGTTTTAAGTAGGGCCCCCTGCTGGCTAATCTTTCGACCTAAGAATTGACATGCAATTCTTGGATCGATCCAAAGAGGGTATCCGAAAGACACAAATAAACACTCGTCCGACGATCACATCTCAGAATTGCCGATGTGTGTTTCAAATTAAAAGCAATGTAAATCACATTGCACATTATTAGATACTAGAGATGAGTGATTAGAATCTCAACCTTTAGTGTGTTCGGTTTGAGGTTCTATTAGAACTCGAACCCCTTTAAAGTCAATGGGAGCAGATGCTCTGGTTAATTTTTATACCAATACAGGTGAGGAGAAGCTGTAATTACTATCCATAGCAGTAAACTGGAAACGTGGAACAACTTTATGTGAAGAAAATTTGCTCTAAGATGGTGACATAAAGAAAGTTGTGAGGCTATAGCTTCATCCTTTCAATGGCTAACCGAAAAGATGAGGACAGCTTGCAAGCAGGAGCGTAGCTATAGGAGGTGCAGTGCTAGAAGCTGCTAAGTGGCCCTGCATCCTGAGGGGGCCCAAAAGCCCCTATGACACAGGAGATTTGGAGACGGTGTGTTATACAATTACTGAACCCCCAAAACTGCAAAAACGGAACCCCCAAAACTGAAAACGGAGCATGATTTAGCAAATCCAAACACTCTGTATAATATATATCCATTTATATGAGAGTTAGGCATTATGTGAGTCTGCAAATTATGCCAAATATTAGCTTCTGGCTGTGGGAATGATGCAGCCAGCAATACCAAACTCCCTAACTATTGATATCTATGGAGAGGAAAATGCTATGTAATAAACGTGTTTATTTTGAAGAGTTTTTTGTGTTAACATTTCTAAAACCATCAAAAGCATACAACTAGAGAATCATGCACTCTAACAAAAATTAGATGTCCGACAGTGCATCATCACCCCAAATCCAGTCCCTAAATAATTGTAGAATTTTCAGTGTTCACAATTGACATATAATAAGATAGGTCACTAGTAGAGATGGGGCGAATTAAGATTCTAACCGAAGTGGACTTCGTTTAGAATTTCAGGAAAACTTTTTGATTCTGAACGAAGTCCAAAGTTTGGGTTACTTCCGCGTGAAACGAAGCGTGCTTTTGATTGATAAAAAAATTGGCTGCGAGCACAGTGGCGTTTACAATGAGCCAAGAACTCTGGGAGGAAGAAGTCATACGCCTACATGAACGATGATGCAAAGTGAGGGAGCCAATCAGAGACCGTTGGGAATCTGTGACGTCACCACAACTATATAGATCCGGGCGCGACGCTGGGAGCTCATACCGCTCATCACTGTATTGATTAGGAAGGTGCTGCCACGCTGCTTATATATCTCTTTACTAGAGGAGAATCATTTTTATACAAACTATATTTGGGGTGTCACTGCTTGTCCTCAGAGACTTGCTTCTCTTACGATTCCTAATTCTGATTTTGTAGGTATTGGAACTGAAGTCCAGTGTGCATCCAATGCAGCTGAATTTCCAAGAGTTATCTAAGCCTGTTACTGTTGTATTCATTTAAAGAAACAGCGTTTTTACAATCCAAATACCACTTCATTTTTGGTTGCTCATTCTTTTGTCGCAATTTACATCCAGGGGTTAATTAAGCATTGTTCTGCCTGTTTGTGGTCACGAAAAGAACGTTTTTTTCACCGCCAAAAAAGAATTTTTCCTGTATCTATAATTCATAAACCGAAGGTTAATTACAAGTTTTTCTTTTGTTTGTGTACCGTAAAACACATGCCATTTAACACCTACAAAGCTGGTAATGTGTTGGCACATATTTCTTTGCGCAATTTTACATCCAGTAGTTAATTAAGCGTGTTCTGCATTTGTGGTCACTAAAAGAAATGTTCTTTTCCAACTGCCTAAAAAGACATTTTTTCTGTAGCATAATCTATAAACCGAAGTTAATTACAAGTTTTTCTGTTGTTGTGTACCGTAAAATACACGGCATTTTAACACCTACAAATCTGGTCCATTTTTTGGTTGCTCCATTCTTTGCGCAATTTACATCCAGCGGTTAATTAAAGCCGTGTTCTGCTGTTGTGGTCATAAAAGAACGTCTTTTTCACACACTGCCGAAAAAATAAATTTTTCCTGTACCATAATTCATACCCGAAGGTTTAATTACAAGTGTTTTCCTGTTGTTGTGTAACCAGTAAAATACACGCATTTTTGACAACGCTACAAAGCTGTAATTGTTGGAAACATATTTCTTTTTTGCACATTTACATCCAGGGGGTTAATTAAGCGTTGTTCTGCTCTTGTGTCGACTAAAAGGAAAACTTCTTTTTTACCGGGCCAAAGAGAAGTTTTTGTATTAGAATGTCGCATATTCATAACCGTAAGTTAAGTTAAGCCTGTTTGTGCTTTTATATTCCCCATTAAAAATACCAGTGTTTTTAAACGGCACAAAAAGTAAATTATTTTCCTGCCCGATTTGTGGAGGCGCAATTATATCCAAGGTTACCCAAGCTTGTTAGTGGGTTCATTGGAGTCAAAATACAGGGTGTGTAATTTATCATATACAGATATCTTCATCAAACATTGTCTGTACATTTTAGAACAAACATACTGTCAGAAGAGAGGTGGCAGGGCTCTTCACCTGCGAGGGCAATGGCACAAACATTCCTGAAGCAGCCCATGTCGCAGCAACAGCAAGGGACGTCGCAGCAGGGTCACTCGGTGAGGCCACAACTGCCGGGTGTCATCATAGCGGCCGTGATTTGACCAGCACCCAAGGGTTCTTGGGATGTGGAAGCCTAGGTCATCCACTTCCTCTCAGATGACATCTGACATCAACCCCAGCCAAGAGGTCGGTGGGATCGTCAGACACAACCCTTAGTTGGCAGGCCCTGGCGCGGGTCCAGTGGCCCTCACCTGGTCCCCTCAACCTGCTCTGTCCCTGCAGTTCCCCTCAGCCAGAGATCTACTATGGTGGTCTGGGCTCAGCGCCACTATATAGCGAGGATGAACAATTTGAGGAAGGCAAGTCAGCAGCTACTTGGCCAGTGTAAGAAATGGGCCAATACCCCCTGCTTCTGCAGTAGGCAGCAAAAGTATAAGTGTGAGGGAAGTGGCATGGGAAGGTCATGTTGTGAGGGTCAGCCCTCGGCATATGCCAAGACCGGTGATGAGGACAGCAGTGACGATAGGAAACACAAATAGATGAATGATGGTAGCCGACCGCGACTTGGGAGCCCGGGTTGGGAAAAGCAGAGGGCTTCATCATCTCAGGATAAGAGGGCAGTCAGCTAGCGCGTCAGGCAGCAGCGCAGCCAGCAAGTGGGTTGTGTGGCCGTGAGTCAGCAGGGTAGCAGCAGTGTGAGGTCGGGAGTCAAGCGGCGATGGGGTAGAGAACCTGCTTCGCAGGTCCAAGAAAGTAGCGGCACAGGGGCTCAGGCGGAGCAGCGTCGGAAGTTAGTGCCACTGCATTGCGTTTCGTTTGGCGTAAAATATCAGATACTCGACGTGGGCGAGTTCTTCTGCTAGAGACACCGGAGGAGCTGAGGATATGGGGTATATGTAGAATCTGTGGGACAGAAAAGACCCGTGGCCAGGTAGCTAACGTTGGGCACCACGGCCCTGCGACAACACATCAGGCGCACCATCCGGATTGGCCTGGGAGAAACGTGGCTCAGATGTGGTGGTCCATGCCTGCCGCCGCAGCAACAGAAGCAGCAGCGCCCAGGGCACGCATGCCAATGCATCCATCCAAGGCTCCCACACCGTCTGCATTAAGGAGCTGTTTCTCTTGGGCCATCATCTCCCGGACCAGATTGCTCCTGCACCTCGCTACTCATGGGCGCCAGCATGTCCATTCAGCGGAGGGCGATTCAAAGATAACAACATATGACCCAACCATAACTAAGGTGGAACTAACCGTGCTCCTGTCCAAGTTGTCGGTACTCGCAGTCCCTCTCCTTTCCAAATGGTGGACTCTGTACCGCTCAGCCTGAACTAATGGCTTGTGCCCGTAGTCCAGATGGAAGTTCCAAGCCGTAATTTCTTTCCAAAAAGGTAGACCAGCATTTCATAAATAATGTAGGATACAGAAGGTGGCCAGTCCTTAAGCTAATCGGTTTGTTCCAAGGTGCACGCCGCGAGGACTTCTGGACTAGTAACTACGGCAGGGCCAGTACAAGTCCTTTAACGGCCCACTGGTTGAATGTGCTTCCTGCCCAGGTACACCAACAAATTGGACAGGATGAACGCCGCTTTCCTCCTCCACGTTGTCAAACTGTATCTGCGGCTCCTGCGCCAATGTCCCGCCTCCTCCTCCTCCAACCATCCGCCCAACATGCATCTTAGCCTCCCTGAACTGCACCATCATACCACATGTGTAGGCAACCAGCGGTGGTCAGCAGTTCCTACACCTGGCTTGCCTCGGCGAACGAAAGTCACACATGGGAGGAACTGCTCTGCGTCATGCTGCAAGAAATCGTTGTGTGGCTTTCTCCGAAGCCAACTGCAAATCGGAAACCATGGTGAGGGCAATGGAGTAACATGGTGTCCGTGCTACACCGAGGCAAGGATGGTCCATTGAGCCCCTGCATGCGCACGTTGTTAAATCTGGTTGTGAAAAGGTTCCTGAAGTCTTCCACCGATCTCAGGGAAGATTCTAGTAAAATGGCCGGAAACTGCGCATGCACTTCATCCCATTCCTACAAAGGCCAGAACATCCCTCTTCTAAGTTTTGCAGCGGCAAAATGGCTTCCCCAACACACTCCTGATATGCGATGTTTCCAACCATTGAATTCCAGCCTGCAACAGTGTGGGACCGACTATGACAGGAAAGGCTTAACGATATTTTAGATGATCCAGGTGACAGGAGTACTCCCCTGTTTTATAACTGATCAGCCAGTTGCAGCTCATGCGTGACACCTGCCGTTTGTTAGGGGGCCCATTCGAGGAGGCCACTTTATTTGTCAGCCTCCAGGACTACGGGATGAATAACTACCATTCCACTGTGCTTCATGTCCTGGAACAATGCTGTAAAAATCTGTCTGTGCGAGTGGGACTGGAGACGTGGCGACTACATCCGCGCCACATGTAGGTCCGTGGGAGACTGAAATGTAGGAGGATAGGAGGAACATTGGACGGCAGAAGCATTGTCTGGTGAAATGAGTGGATTATTCTACCCAGGTACAAGAGAGGAGGGAGCAGGAGCAGCTTGAGGAGGTAGAATTGGAGGTAGGAGGAGATGAGTGCAGATGACCCACAAGCACCGTGGCAGTATACAGTGGAGATGGAGGCAGGGAGTCCCTCGGAGTCACTTGTACAGATGGCCCGCAGCATGCTGATTTGCCTGGCTAGTGACAGCCGAATAGTCTCCATCCGGCAGAGGGATGACTTCTGGCTCTCCACCCTATTGGACCATCGCTACCGGTCCACAATGGGAGCCTTTTTCCCAGCTGCTGAGAGGGAGGACAAACTCAAATACTATAGGGAATGTGGAATGACTGACCTTTGTCAAGATGAATCAGGCGTGGATCGGTCAGGATTTCCACACACCAATGCCTTAGGCGTCAGACTACATCAGCCATGACGCCTCACCCAAACTGTGAGAAATGAGTCTGGGTTCAAACTACCTGCCTCAGCCACTATTCTGATGCCGCCACGCGCCTGATGCCACACATCTGCTGCCAGTTTCTCCATCTGCCACCAACCATCTTTACCAGGGACTGGTATTGCCACCCACCTCCACACTCTGTCATTGTGCCACTGTCTGACCTCATGATGCTGCTGCTGTTGCTGGTGCCGTGACATTCACACTGTGTCATTGTGCCACTCTCTGACCTCTTGCTGCTGCTGCTGTTGTTGCTCCTACCGTCACCTCCACACTCTGTCATTGTGCCACTCTGTGGCCTACTCCTGTTTTTGCCACCTCCAGAATGTCATTGTGCCACTCTAGGACCTCATGCTGCTGCCGTGACCTCCACACTCTGTCATTGTGACATTCTCGGACCTCATGCTGCTGCTGCCGTCACCTCCACTCTCTGTCATTGTGCCACTCTGTGGCCTACTACTGTTTTGCCACCTCCAGAATGTCATTGTGCCACTGTCTGACCTCATGCTGCTGCTGTGGCTGCTGCCGTAACCTCCACACTCTTTCATTGTGTCACTCTTTGGCCTACTCCTGTTTTTGCCACCTCCAGAATGTCATTGTGCCACTGCCTGACCTCATGCTGCTGCTGTGGCTGCTTCCGTGCCCTCTACACTGTGTCATTGTGCTACTCTGTGGCCTACTCCTGTTTTGGCCACCTCCAGAATGTCATTGTGCCACTGTCTGACCTCATGCGCTAGCTGTGGCTGCTTGCCGTAACCTCCACACTCTTCATTGTGTACTCTTTGGCCTACTCCTGTTTATGCCACCTCCAGAATGTCATTGTGCCACTGCCTGACCTCATGCTGCTGCTGTGGCTGCTGCCATGCCCTCCACCCTCTGTCATTGTGCTACTGTCTGACCTCATGCTGCTGGTGTGGCTGCTGTCCTGCTGTAACGGTCTGGAGGTGGATCCGCGTGACCACCGCAGGCGATGGTGGAAGCCCACACCAAAGAGCGGAATCTAAGTAAGTCCCGGTATTCGCCAGAGCCCTCCGCAAAGCGGGATGGACTTGCTGCGGCGGGAGTCTACCAGGTTGCTACCACTGGCGCGACTCGCCTGCGGTGGTGACCAAAGGTAGGCGTGGTACAGATTCGTCAGGCAGGCTCGTAGTCGGGGACAGGCAGGAGGTCAGGACAGGCGGCTCAGGTTCGTACACGTGGACAGGCAGAATGTCAGGGCAGGCGGCAAGATACGTGGTCGGTAAACGGGAGCAACGGGTACGGTACACGGGTAGGCAAGGCAAAGGCTTTCTAGAACGCTTTCTCCAAAGGAACAAACACCAAGGATCCGGCAAGGCTGCCAGGAAGGGGCCGGACTTAAATAGGAGCAGTGCCCAGCAATGACAACTTACCGGCGCACTGTCTCTTTAAATTTCAAACCGACGGCGCGCGCGCCCTAGGGGCGGAGCCACGTGCTGCGGGACGGAGACAGGCTGAGCAGGAGCGTGGCCGGGTAAGTGAATGCCGGCGGGGACCGGGGGGTGAGCGGACCCCGAACCCGACGTGCGGGACAGGGCTCCGCTAGATGTCTGAGCACGGATGCGCGTGTGACCCGGGACGGGGGTCTCAGGGGCATCCGTGACACGTGCCCTCCACACTGTGTCATTGTGCCACTCTCTGACCTCATGCTGCTGCTGCTGTCACTTTCACTCTCTGTCTTTGTGCCACTCTGTGGCCTACTACTGTTTTGCCACCTCCAGAATGTCATTGTGCCACTGTCTGACCTCATGCTGCTACTGTGGCTGCTGCCGTGACCTTCACACTGTGTCATTGTGCCACTCTGTGGTCTACTCCTGTTTTTGCCACCTCCAGAATGTCATTGTGCCACTGCCTGACCTCATGCTGCTGCTGCTGTGGATGCCGTGACCTCCACAATGTATCATTGTGCCACTGTCTGACCTCATGCTGCTTCTACCGTGACCTCCACACTGTGTCATTGTGCCACTCTGTGGCCTTCTCCTGTTTTTGACACCTCCAGAATGTCCTTTTGCCACTGTCTGACCTCATGCTGCTGCTGTGGCTGCTGTCGTGACCTCCACACTCTGTCATTGTGCCACTGTCTGACCTCATGCTGCTGCTGGTGGTGATGCCGTGACCTCCACACTGTACCATTGTGCCACGGTCTGACCTCATACTGCTGCTGTGGCTGCTCCGTGACCTCCACACTCTGTCATTGTGCCACTCTCTGACCTCATGCTGCTGCTGTGGCTGCTGCCGTGCCGTGCCCTCCACACTGTGTCATTGTGCCACTTTCTGACCTCATGCTGTTGCTCCTGCCGTCCCCTGCACGCTGTGTCATTGTGCCACTCTGTGGCCTACTCCTGTTTTTGCCACCTCCCAAATGTCATTGTCCCACTGCCTGACCTCATGCTGCTGCTGCTGTGGATGCCGTGACCTCCACAATGTATCATTGTGCCACTGTCTGACCTCATGCTGCTGCTACCGTGACCTCCACACTGTGTCATTGTGCCACTCTGGGGCCTACTCCTGTTTTTGACACCTCCAGAATGTCCTTGTGCCACTGTCTGACCTCATGCTGCTGCTGTGGCTGCTATCGTGACCTCCACATTCTGTCATTGTGCCACTGTCTGACCTCATGCTGCTGCTGCTGTTGATACCGTGACCTCCACACTGTATCATTGTGCCACTGTCTGACCTCATGCTGCTGCTACCGTGAAATCCACACTGTGTCATTGTGCCACTCTGGGGCCTACTCCTGTTTTTGACACCTCCAGAATGTCCTTGTGCCACTCTCTTACCTCATGCTGATGCTGTGGCTGCTGACGTGCCCTCCACACTGTGTCATTGTGCCACTCTCTGACCTCATGCTGTTGCTCCTGCCGTCACCTGCACACTGTGTCATTGTGCCACTCTGTGGCCTATTCCTGTTTTTGCCACCTCCAGAATGTCATTGTGCCACTGCCTGTCCTCATGCTGCTGCTTCCCTGACCTCCACTCTGTGTCATTGTGCCACTCTGTGGCCTATTCCTGTTTTTGCCACCTCCAAAATGTCATTGTGCCACTCTCTGTCCTCATGCTGCTTTGGCTGCTGCCGTCAACTCCACACTCTGTCACTGATGTTGCCACCTGAGCTCTCAGCTTGTTTTTTCCCAGCTTTTGCCGCCATGACTTTATCAGGCTACATTTACGCTTCAGTTTTTTGGTCAGTTTTGCTGTCTTAAGTGCCCGGGGAATTTTTAGGGGAAGCAATTCTAAGAGCGGCGGCAGTCTCTGTGTGTCATACAAAAACAACATTGATGAACCCCAAACCAAGTCCCTCTGCTATTTAACATGGCACAACTTTCCTACAGTACCCCGGCTCGCACAGCCTGGAAATACTGTTTTTTAACGCAATTGTCCCAAGCCTTTCGGACCGAAACAAATTTTTTGTCGGAAATTCTGGAAGTCCCCAAAAGAATTTTTTGGAAAAAATTACCCATCTCTAGTCACTAGAAGTCATAAAATATTTAAAAACAGTACAGCATTAGTTTTTAATTCCTTTCAACCCATTCATCCCCTAACCATTTTTATTTGAAACATAGAAATCCCCAAAATCAATGTTTTCCAATCCGATCCACCCCCAAACCCCCCCCAACTTCTGCCCCCCGGCAAACCACTTGTGAAGAACCCTTTCTCTCCAAAATATCTAAAAAATTTATCTAAACCCTCACGCTTCAAAGGTGACTTTACATTGCATTCCCCCCATTTACTAATTTTTTCCAGGTCCCAGAGATGGACATTAAAGGGGGTTTCCAGTTTAATAGTAGGGATTTTCGGGACATAAATTTTAAAAATTTCTAACAACTGCTGCTAGATTTAGCCCGGGCTTATCCTTCACAAGGCCCAGTAGGCAAATCTTGGGGGGCAAAACACCAGTAAACCGATTTTTCCCCCTCAAAAAAACCCCGAACCCCTGACCAAAAGGCTTTAATCCTAGGGGCATTCCCATACCATGTGAAAAAGGGGAAACCCGTCATTATTACATCAGGGGAGATCGGGCTGGGTAGTTACCCCATCGAGCCAGTCGTACTGGGGAAAAAATACCCTTGTAACAAATTGATCTATGTCAATTGGGGCTCTATTAGTGTTTTAGCATTTTTATCACAAAGTTAAATCGGCAAAAGGGTTTTTTAGGGGATCGAATTTCCAGATCAGCGATAATTAAGTTTTTAAAAACGTCATCATCTATTTAAAATGCCCTTTTTTGGCCTTCCTGAATTTTTGCGGCCAGCAAATGAGATTACAGAATAGAGCGGGTGAGATGTGTGGGCGACGTCATGACTGGGGTTTTGTAGGTTTTCATTGGCTGGAAAAAAAACACATGACCTCGTTTTAAATAGAACAGCGTTCCTGTTTTTCACCCCAGTGTCTCTAGCGTCTCAAGGGATAGACCTCGCTCGCCGTGGGCCAAAAAAGCTCAGCGAAAAATTTTTTCCTATTCTGCACAGAGAAACCCTCTATTAGCTGGATCCTTCCAATTTAGTTTGATTAGAGATTTTAACATTT
>JAODAL010070321.1:0-15970 GCA_025379985.1 Phyllomedusa bahiana | reverse complement strand
AATAAAAATAGCAAGTATATTTGACAGGATTCTGGAGAAGGGTCGCTCCAGGGATTTATTATGATTGCCAGATTGGAGTCAGGAATTAATTTTTCCCTAACATGAGAATAATTGACTTTTACATCATGTGGGTTTTTGGATCAACACCATAGCACAATAGGCTAAAATGGATGGACTTCTGTCTTTTTCAGACATATAAACTACATAATAATCTCCATACATCATCATCATTCCAATACGATTAACCAAAAAATATCTCAGAACCACATCAATTACATAAGAATGAGGCAGGTATACGCAAACTCAGAACTATATTTTCTGCATGGCAATTCTCCAATCATTGAGAATATACCTTTAGAAATTAAAGAGATAGCAGCCAAGACGTATAACCCCTTACAAACCTATGACGTATGAGTATGTCATAGCGCGGTAAGCGGCTTTGAATCAGGATCGCAGCCCAATCCCGTTTCACAGCCGCCGGGTGTTAACGGCTAATTGCAGCTAACACCTGGTGGTTTCAGCGTCGTCGCCCAGGCAGGAAGTGGGGAAACCGCCATCTTGGTACAGAATAATGCATTGTCTATGGTCTCGCAAAATAAAAGCCCTCATGTGTCTATATAGGTGGAAAATAAAAAAAAAGTTATGGTTTTCAGAAGGTGAGGAGGAAAAAAAAATAGAGCCATATTATTAAAAGTGGATAATCTTTGCTACACTGGAATGAAAAGAGGTGTCATAGAAAGAGAGAGGCGGCATCACCGGTATGGGGAAGATATCACAAATATATACTGTAGAAATGGAAAGCTGTAACAATATATATATATATATATATATATATATATATAATATAATATATATATATATATAATATATATATATATATGTGTATATATATACACATATATAGAATCATGTGCAAACAGAGCAAACTACTATATAAGCTGCTGTGTATACTCACATTAACAGGGTAAGTATATATGCTACAGCATGTCTACAACAACCTGTCCTCTGGATACTGAATACAATCTCACTCACAGGTAGTGTTGTGCTTTAGATTCAGGTCAAATATAAACTGGACCAGAACTCAAATTGATTTTTGCTGATTTTTGCCAAGAGAAAGTTGGCTGTCACCAAAAAACTATCCCTAGTTTTTAGTAAAAAAATAAAACAATCAAAATTTAAGTTTAGGGCTATGGTTACAGTCAGGATAAGAACTAGCTTTAGGGTTATGGTTAGAGTAAAACAAATCAGGTTTTGGATGTCTCAAACTTAATTGTTTTCACTTGATTGCAAGTGGTTAAGTAAGTGGCTCAGTGATAAAAAAAACAAAACAAAGGGTGATGATTAATGGTACATATTCGTACTGGATCCCTGTTACTAGTGGGAACCACAAGGCCATATTCTCTTTAACATATTCATTAGTGACCTTACAGAAGGATTGCACAGTAGAATGTCTGTCTTTGCAGTTGATACTAAACTGTATAATGTAATTAACACAATAGAGCGTAATGTTCTATTACAAAGGGATCTCGATACATTGAAGGCCTGGGCAGAGAAGTGGAATAAATGTGAGGTTATGCACATGGAAAGGAAAAATCCATTACATGATTACTTGTTAAACGGAAAAACTCTAGGTAAAAGTGATTGGAGAAGGACTTGAGAATCCTGGTGGGCAGTAACTTAATTGTAGTAGCCAGTGTCAGACAGAAGCTGCCAAGACAAATAGGATCATGGGGTTTATTAAAAGGGACATAGACGCACATGATGAGAACATTATTCTCCCATCACACAAATCCCTGGTCAGACTACACAAGGAATATTGTTCAAAAAGAGTCTGGATGCATTTCTAGTGTGTAATAATAAGTTATAGTGAGTAAGGTTTTGGAGAAGGTTCATTGTTCCAGGCATTTATTCTGATTGCCTGAATGAAGTTGGGAAGGATTTTTTTTCCCCTAAAATGAGGGCAATTGTCTTCTGTCTCATGAGAATTTTTGCCTTTCTTTGAATCAACATTGTAGCACAATAGGCTGAACTGGATGGACGTCTGTCTTTTTTCGACCTTAAAAACTATGTTACTATGTAACCATGAATGGTTGAACTAGTGTCAAAATGAACAGGGACAGATTCAAGCTACACTATTCACTAGGAAAAATAGCCTAAAATACAATAAACATACAAAACATAAAAATACAAAATGCTCTATACATTCCTGTACTCCTGCCTCTACAGCCTTATCTAGTCTAAATCCCAGCAATTACTTATACACAATGAATACTACATGTATCTATGATCACCCCTCCCAAAGTCATGTCCCACCAACTAATGAAAAATAGCCATGGAATGTAATCCCATTCTTGCCACAACATATTGGGCTTGCTTATGGAGCTGCACTTGAACCGTCTAAATATGGTCTTTGGCAGCTTTCAAGGTATGGAAGTGGTGGTTGGGGATTTGTATTCACCCTCCAGTGAATACGCTGCCTGCAGAGAGATAAAGTGCTAGCGTGACCACATCTGATTCCTCCTGGAACAGCCCAAACAGATACTAGAGGCTTTTAGTTTCAGGTTGTAAGATGATCTTCATCTGTCATGATCATATTGCGTATTCTGCTGCAAATTTTCCAAAAACTGCATTTTTTTCCCAAGATGAAGTATATTTAGAACATCACTTATCATAAATACCAAAATTCGATCCCTAAGTCCAAATCATATGTACATCCCTCCCCAATTCAACTTCAAATATGTGCTTTTAGTCCATTAAGCTTTTAAATACCTTCATCGCTTCCATAGAAAACCTGTATTATCACACATTTTTACTAGAACAACTGGATGGGTTTTTCAGAACTCTATGATACAGCGGTTTGGGAGGGTGAAATGTGGTTGCATCCTTTAAATCCATTTACAAATGTTTTCTTTAATTTTCCATAATTTCCTCTGATACTACACAAAAAACAGTTCTCTAGAAATGAAGACATCGGTTATAGAATTGGTCACTGCTTTAGATACCGCTCAATCAGTTCTCCAAAAGAAGAATTTAAGAGATCGATGACTTTGAAAGGCGGTAGTGGTTATTAATGATGCAAAGTGAATCTAAGAACTTTCATCCTTTTATCTAATTGAAGACAATGACCTTGACAATGATCATGACTGTGATTATAAGATTGGTTGAGAACAGACGCGGCAGACATTACTCGGACTGACTTAGAGTACACATTATGTTACCTCATTTAGTCCCAGCCTGACCATGAACTGAAAGATTCAAAGACCTAATATATTCAATTCAAGCTTTCTTGGCATTGCAGTAAACTCAATACATTTACATAAAGATTACACTGTGGAATTAAAATGGTTTATGTCCTCCCGTCCCCTAAAAGATAGATCTAGGTATATATAGCATACACGGGCCATACATCCTGCATGAACACCCCAACAACACACACAATGGGCTCTCAGCTCAGGAAATGCTGCAATTTTGAGATTTTAACAGTTATTTGGAAAAATTCATATTTTTGCCCTTACCACTAGTGTCCTGCCACTTCCCATTTTTTTTTTTTTTTTTGGTCATTACCTGTTATGCACCTGTCTCCAGTAGATGGGCTGCCCTGGTGTTTCATTTAATTGTGCCCAAGGCTGGGTGTCAACAAGTGTGTTGTGTCATCACTATTCACAATGGGACAAACTTATCAATATTTTCTAATACTTAGTGTAAACTTACACAAGACAGTCTTACAATGTGCTACAGATCTCACAGTGTCGATAAATCTAGTGCAGGATAAGACTAGTTTAACTTTACTCCTCCTATTAGTTGGCTTACATTATGCCACTAACTGCAGTAAAATGTTGGCACATTTTTTGGTGCACAATGTTGTTTGGTAGGTCATGCCCCTTTCTGAGAAACTATGCCCCTTTTACAGATAGTACACCACTTTTGTCGGATGAGGTGTAAAAGTGTCTAGAAAGTGTCTAAAATGCATAATAAATAGGGAGTAAAACATGTATGACTGTATTTTGACACCATTTTTCCTAGTGGGATGGTTTTAGAGGGCCGGACTAATAAAAAACACAGCAAAAAAAAAAAAAAAAACATAGGGTGAACGGGGAAAAAATTGTTTTGGGGGTTTATTTTTGTGGCAACTTACTCTTTACCATCAATAAGGCAGGTATATAGATATATGTCCCCTCAGGCAGGCAGTTATATAGATATATGTCTCCTCAGGCAGGCAGATATTTAGATATATGTCCCCTCAGTAAGGCAGGTTTATAGATTTATGTCCTCTCAGTCAGGTATATAGATATATGTTCCCTCAGTCAGTCAGGTATATAGTATGTCTTCTCAGGCAAGTATATATAGTTCCGCTCAGTTAGGCAGGTATATAGATATGTACCCTTAATAAGGCAGGTATATAGATATATGTCCCCTCAGTAAGGCAGATATATAGATAGGCCCCCTTAGGCAGGTATATACATCTCCACTCAGTAATGTAGGTATATAGATAGGCCCCCTCAGGCAGGTAATCGCCATTAAAAATAACAACACTAATGCTCACTTTGCCTCTTTCCTTGGCCGAGCATCTACCTCTTCTGCCTGACACTGGTGGTGTGACATCATCATGCCGCCAGCGCCAGGACACTCCTCCAGCTCCTATGACGGCTGTGTGGTGCCAAGGAGAGGCAGTGGCGCAATGAGCTCACTTCATTGCACCGCTGCCCAGTTCCAAAACCGGGCATATTAATCATAGCGCTGACGGCCCGTCACGGCCAGGTAGTAACTATTTATACCTCTATCTATCCATCTATCTATCAATCATTGCACCCATCCATCCATCCATAGGATTCTTGAGAGTGATCATAAATAACACAACAATAACAAGAAGAATATGGACTCTAATTTTATCTGTACATTATTTGGTGCTTTATTAACTATCAATACCTCAATATTTCCATTTATCTATCCATCCATCTACCTATCCATCCATCCATCCATCCATCCATCCATCCATCCATCCATCCATCCATCCATCCATCCATCCATCCATCCATCCACCCATCCATCCATCCATCCATCCACCCATCCACCCATCCATCCATCCATCCATCCATCCATCCATCCACCCATCCATCCATCCATCCACCCACCCATCCATCCACCCATCCATCTATCTTTAGGCTTTCCGAGAGTCATCACAAAGAGAACAACAAAAATAAGGAGAATATGGAGGATACATTTAGTTGTACATTAGTTCTCATTATCCCAGTCATTGAAACCAACAATATAACACTGAGCAACTCATGTTCTAGAAAAATGACTAAAAACTGGACAATTCATGGGACAAGTCAATTATAACATCTGGTTATAATCAAGACTACAAGAGAATGTGCGGCTCTTGAAACATGTTGAAGAAAGAAGATGTTTTCTCCTGCATCTGCAGTTGTCAACACCTGAAAGTTGGCTGAGTGGTGAATTTTGCATTTCCGTACATGATAATCTGTCAGACTGGTTGATCACAAATTAGTCCCACGCAGGCTGACTTATCTTCCTGGGAATAACTGCTGTGTTAATAATTACTGCACTAATTAGATAATAAGGAAATGTAGATAGGTCAAGGAAAAGAGAATCATACTGTCATCTTCTTGATAATGTTGACACTAAATGGGACGTCTTGGATAGCTGCATTGATTTTTTTCGAGTTCCTTATTATCCATGATATTTTAATCACTGTAATCCCCCACGATGCCTGATCATTTACCGCCATCTGCAGATACTTCTGTGACACCTGGGACATCAATGCATTACTGCATTTGGCACCAGGATCCGGATCGCATCATGAAGGTATGAAGGATTTCACTATTTTTTTGGATGTGAGCGGTAAACAGAATTTTATCTAGTGTTAGTGGTGCTGGAGGTTAACACATCACATAATGCTTGTTTTCTACAGAGCCACGTCTGATCACGAACCATTCCAAGCCTCCCGGCTTCACGAGTCATAGGTCTACACATTCTGTAGAGGTGTACTACACTTGTTAGGATCGTTCTGTCCTCATCTTACATGGACAGAGAGTGACATGCAGGAGTAGAAGGCTTTTTGAATTCCAAGAACACTCCATTAAGTTTAATAGTTGCATTTTAAAGGCACATTACAGTGATTTCAATGCTTGGTAGCATGACAACTATGAGGCACAAAGTCTTAATAGTTGCAATGTAAAAACTTCAGTCAGTACAAGACACCACAGGCACGATCTCCCTTCACATGTTTCACTTTTTCTTCAATGCTGCTTTATTCCATTAAAGGGGTATTCCCATCACAGCAAATGCTGCTGCTAGACTAATTACAGTATTTTCAAGATGTACTATAGAAAGAGAATAATGGTACCACACACTTGTGTAGATAGCGGCTGCTCAGTGGAAAGCCGATCGTCAGTAGTCCAGAAAATAGAAAAATCCACGGATATCCTTGTTTTTATTTTGCATTCCTGCTTCTCCCCACCTTTCGGTCCCTGATGAAGGCTAATTGGCCGAAAGGTTGGACCGTGGGAAAAATTCTTGTTATATCTCCTATGCATTGCACACACTTGAATGGAGAGTTGATCTTGGATATGAATCTTTGTTAAATAAATCTTTTCTGAGACTACACAAGGAGTGCCATGGATTTTTCTATGTGCAGTATTTTCAAGATGCATGTTATTAAAAAAGTTTGTATACTTTACCTAATACAGGGCTTTTTTTGCACCTTCAACTTGCTCTTTTGTATCTTTAGTTAACGACCACCACTGTGCACTTTTAATTGTGGCCGGTAATAGAGCAATACATTGACATTGTCTGTGGCCGGGATAGCATTTTCACTCATGTGCACTGGCCTGGCCACAAGAACTTATTATCAGACAGTCTTTGGTAACACATGTGCAACTTCATATTTCTTAAATAATCCCTTGGGCTCCAGGACTTGGAAAATATAAATCCTGAATGCTTTTCTTCACACAAGCATTTCTCAAAATCTTTACCCCTTGCTGCACATGGCCGTCTCTTTCTTCATTGGCCAGGTAGGGCCACTGCCGGGGGCCCCACGACTCTCTGGGGGCCCTCCCGGGCAGCCGCCTACCCTGCCCATGGAGCGCAGCCAGGCTCTGCCCGGGGCAGCCGGGATTCGGGCCGCAGCGCCGGCTGCGTGAGCGTCGCCGGGGGAGGCTGGGGTTTCCCCTTGGCGGGGCCCCGAGTACCGGCGCCGTCTGTGCCCACCTCATCCACACGGCTGCATGGCGGGTCACAGACCCAGCCATGTAGCCATCACGGCCGCTGCCTGCACCGTGCGGTGCAAGCAGCAGCCGAGGCTGAACATATGGGATCTAACTGCATCCCGTCTGTTCAGCTCCCAGGAGGCCGCGGGGCAGGCGCGCGATGTATGACGTCATCGCGCGGCCGCTCCGCGCCCTGCAGTCTGCTGCCAGCGGCCACCGGCTCCGGACGTGGAGAAGAGGAAGGAAATCTGGTAAAGTAAATTTTTTATTTATTTATTTTTTTAAACTACTGGCACTACCTGGCAACAATGGGGCACCTACCTGGCAACAATGGGGCACCTACCTGGCAACATGGGGGCACTACCTTGGCAACAATGGGGAACATCTACCTGGCAACAGAGGGGACAACTAGCTCGCAACAGAGGGGCATCTACCTGGCAACAGAGGGGGCATAGTGGCAAAACAACTGGGGCACTACCTGGCAACAATGGGGTGGCACCTACCTGGCTAACAAAGGGGGCACCTACCTTTGGGTAACAAAGGGGGGCACCTACCTGGCAACAGAGGGGGCACTAACCCGGCAACAAAAGGGGGATCTACCTGGCACCCGGAGGGTGGCATCTACCTGGCTAACAACTGGGGGAATCTACCTGGCGACAAAGGGGACATCTACCTGGCAAAAGAGGGGGAAACTACATGGCAACAATGGGGGCACCCACCTGGCAACAGAGGGGCACTACCCGGCAACAATGGGGGCACTAGTGGCAACAGAGGGGGCACTAGCTGGCAAACAATGGGGGCACCTACCTGGCTAAACAAAGGGGGCACCTACCTGGCTACAATAGGGGCATCTACTTGCCTACAAGGGGCATCTACCGCCTGTAAGGGCACTACCTGCTTATGGGGGTTACTACCTGGCTATACGGGCATCTACCTGGCTTTCTTCCAAAGCCGTTAAAGCAGTTAGGTGGAGTGGGTGTGGCTTTTTGAAGGGGGGCGTGGCATACGAAAGATGGGCGTGCCCATGCAAATTTTTGTCGCGCCGCGCTACGCGCAAAACCCCCGTCTAAAATCTCCTGCTTTTTTTTAAATTTTTAAAAATTGGCAACTATGTACTACCTACTTACTAAATTGGGGGCGCCCATAACAAAGGTAGGAATCAGCAGCGAAGTGCTGATAAAAGTGGGATTCTGAATGTTTGTGCGTTGCATTTTGCAGGGACGAGTGGCGGCCGGGACAAGGCGTCATGTCGGTCTAGACGGAAGGAGAGGAAAAGGGGAAAAAGAACGATTCAGAGAACGACCAGAGAGGACGTCTCCGGGGAGTCCCTGGTTTTCAGGGGGTTTTTTGCTAAATTTTATTCCATCATTGCTAAAGTCCCCGTCATGTAAGGTGACCGGAAGCTGGTAATGTTTATATTTGTTTTTTTGAGTATTTTTTTTTTTTTTTTTTTTTTTGGGGGGGGGGGATACACCTTCTGCCCAGGGGCCCTTGCTGTTAAAGGGGCCCCTGTTGCTGCTACATCAATCTGCTATATTGTTGACATATACTGTATGATACACACCTGAGTCACATTATTATGACCACATGTTAATTTCCAGAGTAACCGCCATGTGCAGCATGGGCAAAAACTAGATTGGCTGAAGTTACACAATACGGTCCTGGTAGGCTGTCATAGGTATTAAGAGCCATGCGGGGTGCTCACACAGTGCTGGGGTCAATAAGAAAAAGCATGATCAAGGGGTTCCCAGATGCTGAATTGTTTCAATCAGAAAATAGGGCCAGGGTAGTACTTGAAAGTCTTAGTCATGGTCTTTCAACCAATGTCAGATGTTTTTAACAGTGTGACATCTTGCAATGTCTTGCTGGAAGATCCCATCCACCACAGGGGAGACAATTAGCATGTATGGGTGTACGTGATCTGCAACAATAGATTCAGATTGATACCGTGACATCCGTCTGCTCCGGGGCCCCATACACAGTAGGGTTAGCAGAGGTGCAGTAACATCCGTCTGCTCCGGGCCCCATATACAGCAGGGTTAGCAGAGGTGCAGTAACATCCGTCTGCTCCGGGCCCCATACACAGGAGGGTTTGCAGAGGTGCAGTGACATCCGTGGGCTCCAGGCCCCATACACAGTAGGGTGAGCAGAGGTGAAGTGACATCTGTCTGCTCCGAGGCCCCATGCACAGTAGGGTTAGCAGAGCTGCAGTGACATAAGTCTGCAGCAGAGCTCCATACGCCGTAAGGTTAACAGAGATGCAGTAACACCTGTCTGCTCCGAGGTCCCATACACAGTAGGGTTAGCAGAGCTGCAGTGACATCAGTCTGCACCAGAACTCCGTACGCCGTAAGGTTAGCAGAGATGTAATAACACCTGTCTGCTCCGGGGTCACATACACAATAGGGTTAGCAGAGGTGCAGTCACATCTCTCTGCTCCATGGCCCCATATACAGTCGGGGTAGCAGAGGTGCAGTCACATCTCTCTGCTCCAGGGCTCCATACACAGTAGGGTTTGCAGAGGTGCAGTGACATCCGTTGGCTCCAGCGCACCATACACAGTAGGCACCCCATACCCTTTGACATATTACACTCTCCCGGCTCCTCTTCCTCCTCTCTGGTTGGAGCTGAAGGACATGTGATAAAATCACAGTCATATGTCTCTCAGATACTCCATATTATTCAACATGTTCTTCAATCTGTTTCTTAAGTTAGAAAGTGTCCACACACAGCCGAGGGGCCCCTGCCTCTATCACTGCGTGGGGTGCCCAGGTTGGTCGCCGATCATGTCTGCCCCAAGAAATGGCCCTGTGCATGATGTACATACACGTCCCTGTGGTTTAACCACTTGTAGTGGATGTAGTCAGTGTGAGTTTGGAACCAAGTTTTTTGACGAGGGGGATATCCCCTTCCAAAACCCAAATCCCTGTTATGATTCATTAATGGGGTTCTACTTGTTTTTCATTGGAGCCAAGGACCTAAAAAGGCCCCCAGTTTCCTGAATGTATTATGTTACAAACCTGCCCGGTATGAAAAATTGCCATAAAAAATTCAGTACACTTGTATGAAATTTTCATTTGGGGGGAAAAATGATAATTCAGCTTTTTTTTCAATTTGTCAAATAAATAATGAATGTATAAAGATGCCGTGATTGGTATCACTGTATCCATAAAAGTCTGAAGTTATTCAATACCATGTTATTGATCCTGTGGTGCAAGAGCCTTGTCTCCCTGAAAAAAAAAGAATAAAAAGTCACAGAAAACCCAAATGGTAGCAATGAAACCTACAGCATTCCACTGGGGAAAATGATCCCTTACAAATTTTTGCAATGGAGAAAAAAACAGTTTTTTGTAAAAAGTTCTGCAAATTTTTTTTTTTTTTTTTTTTTTAATAAGTAGCAAAACACAAAAAAAAACTAAATTTTATTTTGCAAACAGTAGGGCCCACAGAAAAAAAGTAAAAAAAACTTTTTATTGCCCCAATACTTATTGGTACTAAAAAAAAAATAGAACTTGTCCCGTAAAAATACTGCTTGAGAACAGATATCTGATTGAGGTTTCTTTTTATTTATCGCACTTTTTTGACAAAATTACAAAGGAGAAAAGGGGACGGGAGTAAAGGGACGCACCTGGGGTTGAACACTCGTCGCAGAAATGTGTGTGTTTACTAGGCAGGGGAATGACTGACAGTTGCTGCCTGAGGGAGAGGTGAAGTCTGAGCTGTGTGGCCAGGATGAGGAGCCCCCCACACTTTTTAAATACCTGGGACAAAGCTGTACTATGGGATCCAAAGGAGCGCTCAAAAAAAAGCTACAAAATTTTTTGAATAATGAGGAAAATGTTTAATTTTTAATTTGTAAGTTTCCTTTGTCAATTTTACTTTGTGGCAAAAGTATAAGAAATCAGAAGCAATTCCAATTGCGGGGGGTTTTGGCTTTTGTCATGTGAAAACATGAAAAGTTAGGAGGTGGAAATGTATATTTTTGTTTGGTGGTGTATAAAAAATGTATTATGTATAGTTGGGGTGTAACTTAAATATGGAAAGGAGTTATTATGACCATGTACAGCAATGTATATAGAAGTGCTTAATCATTGGGTAGTTTTGAAAGGGTTTTGAAAGGGTTCATAGCATTGGAGTGTAGGAAGCAAGGGGGGGGGAAATGTGCTGGGGTAGCGCCAACATGGAGCTTACAAAGGGGAAGATTAGGTTTACAAGTTTAAAAGAGAAACCCCTTCAAATTTTTCCAAATCTTTGCCAATTTTTAGTACGAAATTATATAGAATGTTTTTGTCATTGGGTTTGTTTTTTAAAGGGTTAATAGCCTTGCAGTGTAGGAAGAAAGGAGGAGACAGGGCTGGGGTACAGTCAATTGGAGCTTACAGGGGGGGGGCAGGGTTCAACAGTTAAATAGAGAAGCCTGCCAGTTACAGTTTAGTATTTAACAAGTTTGTAAGCAGCAGAAAAAGAGGAACAAAACCTATCTGCTGACAATAGGTAGGGGGAGGGGGGGGGTGGACACCAAAAAACACACACACACACCCCACAAAAAAAAAACCCCAAAAACACACACACACAAAAACACAAACAAACACACACAAACAAAACACACACACACACCAAACCCCCACCCCCAAAAAACACTCAGGGAAAAAAAAACCCATAAAAAAAAAAGGGCACTGAGAGAAGAAGAGAGTAATCTGTGACACAGATTTAAAGGTGGGCAGTTTGGAGGACTGAAGAGAGCAAGGGTCTTAGAGAGGTTGAGGTTGTCCGGGTCCTGGGGTCCCAGCATTTTCCCATGGCGGGGTTTGGAGGGGTTTCAGAGCCATTCCCAGCAACAAAAACAGGGGGTTTTTGGAGGGGCGAGCCACGTGCCAATCTTGCTGGGGGCCCTGGACGGGGTCAAAGGGCCACGTTGCCACATCTTGCATGGTGGGGGACGGGGTCAAAAGCCGGCCAGCATCTTGCATGGCTGGGCTTGGACGGGGTCAGAGCCACGTGCCAGCATTTTGCATGGCTGGGCTTGGACGGGTTCAGAGCCATGTGCCAGACTTTGCGAAGGGAAGGATTTGGCAAGAGGGGTTGTCAAGTGAGCTTTTGAAGGGGTTTTTTGTCTGTCTGATAGTAGTGTGATGTGCTTCCCTTGTGAACAAATGTGAACATCCAAAATGAAAGACCCCAGAAATAAGCGGGGTTTTTCCTGAGCGTGTTTTCTGCAGTTATTTTTTTGAAAGGCAGGCACCACAGACTACTACCACTTCTTTACTCCCCCACCATCAGAAATATCCCACCTCCCTGAATTTTTTCGCAAACTTTTTTTTCCCCAAAGCTCTACAAAAGTGGCATATTGGTTTAAAAAAACTACAAAAAATTTTCAAAAGAAAAAATGTGATGCCAGATGGGTTGAATTCTGTCCCTCCCGGAACACAACTGTGGGCGAACATCTCTCTGCAAGAATCATCATGCCAATATTGATCTGTGGAAAGGCGGGGTGTCAGAACGGGTACGGTGCTGCTAATATCACCGTGAGGCTGGTAAATCTAGACGGCTTAAGTATTGTGTCTATAAATACACAGACGTTCCCTGTGTTTGTGCTTCTTGGAGAAAAATGTTAACTTGAAGCAAACAGTGGAGAAATACAGTTTTCCATGAACTCCGTATTTCGGTTCCCTGTCACAGTACAGCGGTCTATGTGACAGCCGAATACTGCTGGTGACATTGTGCATAGGAGCACACAATGCTATCAAGAACTTAAATTAATGGTTTCGAGCAAAGGAATTAGGCTTTTTCAGGCATTGTTTCCTATATAACAGCAAATGGGACAATGCCTAGAAAACCATCAGCCATAGAGAATGCTGGATAAAAAAGCAAAAGAAACATAACATAGGCCCAATAAAATGCTTTGAAGGTTAAAAAAGCAAAAATGTGTCTGATATTGGCTGTATATTTCAGCAAATCACTGTGCACCTCTAATGCGGCAAATGATTGGAGGCAGGTTTCCTGCAATTTTCTACAACAAGGGCCAATGTACTGAAATCAAAGGGGGAATTAACAGAAATGTTTTTAAATGTAAGTGTGAACAGAGCTCCAGTCATGTGATGAAACTCCCCTTAAAAAAGAATGTGAGGAATCCCCTTAAAAACAGAGAAGATCAATTCACAATCCCTGATGCAGCCTTTTTCCCCCGCTAAGGAGATGTCTGCAGTATCCAGGCAGGTGGCAAGTGGTTTTCTAGCCATCAGCTGTCAATAAGCAGAGGAACAACTCCAGTATTCTCAGTGATTTTAGCTAATCTTATCATAAAATGGCGATGTCAGTTGGGCAGTTACTTTGCAACATGGGTTGTAGTAGATGATGGGAGGGATTATGGGGAAAAACTTGAAATGAAGTACAATTCCTGCTTCTTGCATTTTTTCTGGGGGGGGTCATTAGAGGTGCAAAGCTGTGTGCCTATAAAGATTATGGCTCTTCGTAATGTCTCTGTTGGTGCCTAGAGGCTTTGAAAATTTGCGACTCATTAAAACTTAAAAACGGGTCTTGAAAAATAAAAATTTTGACCAAAAGAACATTTTTTTAGTTTTGGCCCTTATTTAAAAAAGTTTACTTTTTTAAAATTTTTTTAAAATGGGCGCTTTGGGGGGCCTCGAACGTGAAAAATGCGCCTCATGTATGTCTGGCCCCGCCAGTTTTTGGGGGCGGGGCGGGATTAGGGGCGAAGGATGCGCCAACTGTATTCCCAATTCGAGGGACAGGCTGGGGAAAAAAAGCATGAATCATTTCCCTGTTAGTGAAGAGCAAAAAAAGTTGTCTTTCAAAATGAAAAGAATGAATAAAGTGAAAAAATCAAGCTGTCTAAAAATGATTAAATGTATTGAAAAGTTGATTATTAAAATTTAAGGAAAAATTTTAAAGAATAAAAAAATAAAATCCGCTCTCACCCGTGAAAACATGGAGTTGAATCAAAAAATGTTTTTATTAGGGTTTTTAAAACATTTTCTGAAAAAGAGCTCAAACCTTCTAAAAAAATACTAATAAAATCAATAAAAAAAACTCAAAAAGGCGCAACATCAAATTGCGATATAGAAAATTTCTAAATACAGTAATTCAATTTTGTAAGCGTTCTCATTGATCGCAAAACCCCAATCAAATGGGACGACAGTGAACCATTAAAACCCTGGGGGAAAAGTTTTGGACCAATCACAGAAAGGCGGACAGTTTCAAAATACAGAAAAAAAGGCAGAAAAGCTGATTGTTGAAACTAGCGGGGACTTGGGCTATCCGGGCCAATTCAGAGCGCAAGCAAAACTTTTCCCATTGAGTCTAAGTGAGGATGGGGGAAACTAAAAATCTCTGCTCCGTGCAAACCATGGAAAATTTAAAGTAATAAATTCATTTTATTAGTGTAAAACATTCTCTTTAAAAAGCTAAAACTTTCTAAAAACTATTCCTAAAACCCAAACCCAAGCGTTTGCCCCGAAAACCGGCGCTACATCAGAAATTGGGCGATATAGAAGAAAATTGGTTGGAAAATACAGTAACCGTATATACTGAGTAAAGCCGCCCCGAGTAAACGAGACCTACTTTTTGCCCCAAAAACGGGAAAACTTATTGATCTGAGTATAAGCCTGGGGGTAGAAAAATTGCAGCGGCTACTGGTAATTTTAAAAATAAAAATGATACCAATAAAATTACATAGGCGGTTTAAGGGTCCCCATAGGCAATTATAGGTGGATATATGGCCCTATATGCAGGTAAAAGGCAGGTATATGGCCCCATAGGCATGTAATAGGCAGTTAAAAAGGGCCCCATAAGCAGATTATTTGGCTGGTTTCTGGCCCCATACGCAGGTAATAGGCAGGTATAAGGGACCCATAGGGCAGGTAATAGGCAGGTATATGGCCCATAGGCAGGGTTTTAGGGGGCAGGCTGTAGGCCCGGTAAAAGGCCAGCTTTTTAGGGAGGTATAGGGCAGGGTTAGGGCCGGCTGTAGGCAGGTATAGGGCAAGCTGTAAAGGGAGGGTTAGGGCCGGTGGGGTGTAGGCAGGTAAGGGCAGGGGGCTGTAGGCAGGTATAGGGCCAGGCTGTTAGGGGGGAGGGTATAGGCAGCTGTAGGCAGATATAGGGCAGGTATAGGCAGCTGTAGGGGAGAATAGGGGAGGTAATAGGCAGGGTTTTAGGCAGGCATAGGCAGTTTAAAAAAAATCAAAAAAAAATCACTTACCTGGCTCCCCCTGCTCGTCCCTGCCGCTCGCCTCCTGCTGCTCGGCCTCCGCCGATTCATGTCTTCTCGGCAAGGCGGTAACGTCATCAGGCCGCGCACGCAGCGTGATGAAAACACCTGCCTGTGCCGGAAACTGGCGGGCCGGGCCCAGCCCGGGGTCCACCGGAGCATGGAGCGCTCGCTCTGTGCTCCGCATGGTATCCCTTCACCTATATGCGCTCCGGGGGAGTCGCATGTAGGTTTAAGGGATCGCGGGACAGTTCCCGGGCCAGCGAGCGCCCGGACACTGTGCGCTGTACTCGGCGTCAAATTATATGTGCTCCCTGAGGAGCCGCATATAACTGAAGGTCCCTGTCGGGCCCGCCCGGGCCATCGCAGCGCCCGAGCACCGACAGTGACTCGAGTATAAGCCGAGGGTAGAGTTTTCAGCTCATTTTTGGCTGAAAAACTCGGCCTTTTACTCGAGTATATACGGTAATTCAAATATCTTGAGTTTTATTTTTGAAAAAGAATTAATAAT
>JAODAL010070320.1:0-15970 GCA_025379985.1 Phyllomedusa bahiana | reverse complement strand
ATTTAAGGGCTACGGCCAAAAAACAAAAAAGGGGTTTTTTAAACAGCTTTTCCACTACTTTTTTGGCCAAGGGCCTGGGGGGGGGGGGGGGGGGATTATTGACGTAAATGGTTACTACGGCGGGCCGGCGATGCGTTTTGAATGTACGAAAAAGGTAATTATATCAACAAAAAGGTGTGGGCAGTTAAATTTAAAAATAGGCTCCGGAACGATATTTTTTAAAAATTTAGTTTTGGGAATGGTTTTTGACAAGAGAGGCTTGAAACGCTTTTTTTGGGAGGATTCACCCCGTTTTTGCGCGATGCCAAATTGGCGGGAAAATGCCTGCCCCGCGATACAGAAAGTAAAGTAAATCCCGGAAACGTGGTAGAGCTTGGGGGGGGGGCCCCCCCCCCGTCCACACCCCCCTAATTGGGGGCGAAATCCGTCCCGCAATTCCCGGGGGAATACCCGTTGAAAACCCTTTTGTCTTCCTGTAGTTAAAAAGGTTTAAAAAAAACATCCATGGAACCAACTTCCCCCTTTGGGTTGATCCAAGAAAGGGGCAATCCTTTGGGGGATCAATAATCCATGCTATAAATTTTTTTTTCCGGGAGGATGGAGTTGGGTCGGTGCCCTTTGCAGGAGTCAAATGTTATAAAATGGGCGACCCAGAAATATTAAAAAGTTGGTCCAGTTAGTTTAGTGCAGTTCAAAGGCAAAAGGAAATTTGGGGTCCCCGGGCCCGTGCCCTACTCCCCTATTTTCAGCCTAACAGATGGGAGTGAATTTTGAAAAGTATTTTTATGACTGGAGAGAGAAAGCGTTTGCAGGGTAAATTCCCCTCCCATAGCAAAAATTGACCAGATTTCGTACATTTTTCATTTCTTTAAAGAAGTAGAAAAGTTCGCCGTTCATCAGAATGACAGTGGCTAGGCAAAACCCTTTTTTCCCCGACATTGTTGGATGTTTTTTCCCCGTGGGCACCCCTTTGCTGCCAACCCCGGGTTTGTGTAGAGGGCTGTTCTCTACCCGGAAAAAATTAGATAGAGTAGGTCTCTTGAAGGATTGATGGAGGTTATGATACTATTTTCGAAAAATTTTATGACTCAACAAAAGTTGGGCTAGAATTTTGTTCAAAAATTGTTTTTTTCAAAAAAATTTTTTTCCCACTTTCTGCCCCGTGTTTTGATTTTAAATTTTTTTTTTGGTGTGTTTTAAGGTTTTAGTCCAAAATAATTTTAATGAAACTGGTAACAACAATGTTTTGAACTTTTGACTTTCAGGTTCCATATCTTACCATCCACTACAGCTTTGGATGTGCGACTACCATCATACTATAGACAATCATCTTGGCGATCTCATACATAACTTTGACCTGCAACTATTTAACATCTGCTTAGTTCTGCAGATGTTTTTTCGTGTAACTGCATTGTTACTGTTTTGCTCTTGGTGGTGGGACAATCTTTTTCTTCTTGTTACTACAAATTACAACCTGTTCTCACATTCCCTAATAGCTCAGTGTGTTATTAGGATGATTCCCAAGCGATAGGTCGCTGGTTCCAGCAGCCATAAAAAAGATTTCCAAAGAAAAGAGAAGCGGCAGCATCCAGCTCATTGATGCCGGTCTCGGCCAAAAAATTGCCAAACTGCATCATGTGAGGCCATGAAAGCTGGAAGAATATGAAATGAAGGCCATCCATCCATTCCAAAGCCAAGAAGTGGACGTCCAGGTAAAATATCAGTCAACAAGTTGGCTCATCACAAGCTCTATCACGTGACAGACACTGCAGTGGAGGCGACTCGTAGGCTTCGTAAGAGTGAGATCAGACGTCCATGCAAGCACCATGTAACACGCACTACACAGGTCTGGAGTGGTGGCTCAAAAAAGGTGAAGAAGTCATAAGCGTTGGCTCGAGTTTGCAAAAAAGAATGAAAAATGGAAGATTGGAAACGGGTGATTTGGAGCAATGAGACGAAAGTCAATAGGCCGGGCTCTAATGGGGGCAAATGGGTTTGGAAGAATCAAGGGAAAAGGGGGTAAACGGATCAAGAAATTGAAGGAACTGGCAGGTTCGGTGGAGGCAGCCTGATGATATGGGGATGTGTTACAGCCAAAGATGTTGGATACTTGACCAGGATTGATGTTGATCTCAATGCTGAGCTTTATGTGAGTGTCCTACAAGAGTTACTTCATATACTTGAGAACTATGGGTGTGAAAAGGACGACATAGTGTCCAGCAGGACAACGCCCTGAAGCAGATGTCGAGGATGGAGAAGGAATGGTTCAATGACAATGAAGTAGCGTTGCTGGATTGGCCCCTACAGTCCCCTCTTCAGACCTCAACCCAATCCAACACTTGTAGGTAGAGTTGAAGAAAAAGCTGTATTCAATATCCAATTCCAGTCTGCACCAACAATGGGAATGTGTAGAAGAGACCTGGGATCAGATTTTGGTCAAGACATTCTTCAAACTGATTCAAGCCCAGAAGGAATTCAGGTATGCTAAAGCCAAAGGTGAATATACCAAATACTAACAAAATAATAATAAACATTTTGAATTTTAGGAGCAAACACCGTAACAAAAGTTTACATGACAAGAATCTTCAGACTAAGCATATGCTAAATACGTCTGCAAATCATATTTAGTATTATCTGGCTGACTCGATGATGTCTAAAAATTGATGGAGTCTCATGTTCAAAGCGTAGTGAATTGTAAGTTTATGGAGATCTGAAAGTCAAGATAAAACATTTATCATTTTGTTTCCTGATGTTTCTACCTAAATAGCATGATTATTATAACAGTAAGGTTGATAAAAGCCGTAAGTTACCATTTTTACTACAGTGAAGTTATCAGACTTAAACATGCGCCGTTTTTATGATGGAGTCAGGGAAATTTGAGTCGAGCTTTGGCTTACTGACTCCACACCCAGCCCTGTTTACCTGATAAAAGGAATTAAACCCTGGAACAATGTCTTGTCTCAGAATGTAATACCCATAACTAGATAATAGTTTTTCAAGGAATGCATGTAAAACCCTTTCATGAACCTCCTGCAGCAGGAAGTTCATATTTGCACTGCTTTACAGTAAGGAATCCTCATCTATGAGAATGATTACCTTCCTTTTATCCTCTATAGGTAAAGAATGCTACCGGCTTCTAAGGAAAAATACATCTGCTGAAGCGGAATCCACGGAGGATCTGCTTCAATGAAAGGACGTTTCTGTTCCTTTTTTTCTTTTTTCGCACCAAAGGATTGAATCCCTAGTGTAGAAAACTTTGTGCAGAGTTCAAACAACAGTTGCCCCCAATTGCTCACCTCATTAATGGAAGTTGAATGCTTGTTAAAATCCATTGGTGTGAACTTAACCCTAAACAGGCTTAGGTGTGAAAGTTATCCACGTAGACCTTTGTACTGTTCATACAAATACTTGTATATACAGTGGGAAAAATAAGTAATTGATACACTGGATAATTATGGTGCACGTTTTTATAACATAGAAATGGAGGGGCGTGTGATTTTAATTCTAGGAACATTTATTTAACTGTGAGAGACCCAATATAAAAAATCAATGAACATGAAATTTGTATGATTTGTTAATATGTCATTTTATTGTATGAAATAAGTATATATATGACAAAGTAAAAAGAACTAAAAAGGTGTTATCTCACAACGAGAATTGCTTTTATATGTTAAAGATCTTGCAAAAACAAGTCACTTTGTCAATAAGTTTCTAATAACGTGTCCTACGAATTCCTAGAATCCTCCTCTTGTATGTGTCTGCATCAGCTCCCATGGTCGCTATAACTACAGACCTGTTTTGATCGTCTCCTGATAGGCTGCCAGCGCTGGTCGCTATAGCTACAGACCTGGTGTCCTCAGCAACTCCTTATTGCAGGCTAGTAGTAGCCATTAAACACGTCCCTAAATAAAAAAATGAAACTGATAAAACAGAACTGAGATAAGATGAATAAATGTCGTGAGACAACCCTTTTAATATTTGGTACAGAAACCTTTATTTGCTTTGAGAGTTCAGACATTCCGAATAGGTTCTTGACCATGTTTTGCACATCACTGCTGCAGCGATTTGTCCCCTACTCCATACATGACTTTCAGGTCTTGTCGCCTTGGACTACATGGTAGCGTCTTCTCCCTCCAAAAAAACAAAAAAATCACATAGTAACGCTTAAATCACATTTTTTTGCATGAAATTAAGTATTTGGTCATCTGCCAACCAATGCGAGATTCTGGCTCTCACATACTTGCTATTTTTTCTTTAAGAACTTTCCTACACTGCACTCCTTACCTGTATTAAATTGCCCCCTGTTTAAACTTTTACCTGTATAAAAGGATACCTGTCCCACACACTCCACAATCACACTCCAACCTCTCCACCAAGGCCAATACCAAATAGCTTTCTTTGAGGACACCCGGAAAAAAAATGTAGACTGGAATAGGCTACAGTACAATAGCAAGCAGCTTATGAAAGGCAACAATTTTTGGTGCAATTATTAAAAATGGAAGAAACACAAGATGACTGACAATCTTTCTCATCTGGAGCGCCACTCGAGATGTCGTGTCATGGGGTAAGTGATCATTCTGAAGTCAGTAAATCAGCCCAGAATTACCATTGGAGGACCTGGTCAACAGAGCTAAATAGAGCTTGGACCCACATTCTCAAAGATTAACCGCAAGTAAACACTACTCCATCAGGGATTAAAACCCTCCCGGTGCACGCAGCCGTCCCTCCTGCTCCTGCCAGCACATGTCCAGGCTCCATTTGATAGTTTGCCATGACCATCTGGAGGAACCAGATGAAGCATGGGAGAAAGGTCCATGGTGGTTCCGTAAGAAGCCAATTCAAGATCCTGAGAGGCCCTATTCAGTCTCCAAACCAGAACCCAATCACAATTCTTTGAGAGAGCTGAAACCCGATGCAGCCCAGCGGCCGCCCCCAAAGCTGAAAGGGATAAAGGAAAAAGGTGGGAAAAGATCTATACTGTAGGAATAGTCAAAATCCCTGTTTCCAGCGTGAGCAAACTTGTCAGAACTACAGGTACAATCTGACTCAGCAATTGTAAACAAAGGTTTCTGTACCAAATATGAGGTTCTTTTTTTCTATTGTATCAAATACTTAATGCAATAAAATGCAAATTATTGAAAAATTATACAATATGACTTTCTGGATTTTATTTTTAGATTCTGTCTCACAGTTGACATGTACCTACAATAAAAATTACAGACCTCTCCTTTCTTTGTAGGTGGGAAAACTTGCAAAATCGCCAGTGTATCAAATACTTATTTTCCCCACTGTAGTTATTACACGGCCATCTTTTTTCCTTACTGAATAACCCAAAGTTGATAGTCTGTCTTGATACGACAATTCATCCATTCTCCTAACCAACCTGGTCACTTTGCTCTGTACCTGCTCCAGCTCAGCTATGTCCGCCTTCTATATTGGCACCCAAAACTGGACACAAACGGGGCAATTTTACTATTGCATTCTTACCAGGGAAAAAAAAAAATTTTGGTGTACATGCATTTAGGGTATGTTCACACAATTTTATGGCAGACTTATAGCGGCACGTACTGTGCATGCCCACCAGTTGCTGTGGATTCTAGTCGTGCCTATTTTGCAGGAGTTGGAGTCGTCATCAAAGAACAGACTCCGACTCCCGAAATATATTAAATAAGTAGGTCCAGTTAGTTTGATGCAGTGCTAAGAGCAAGAGCGAGAATTGGGTCCAGCCAGTGTACAGCTCCCAAAACTTCAGCCTTATCACATGAGGAGTGTAAATTGATGACATGAGCAGGCAAAGCACTGCCCCAGGGGAAAAGATTCCGCTCACATGACAAACATATTTTCAACAAAATGTTTCACCTGCTTTTCAAAGAAGTAGAAGAGTTCTACCATTCAAAAAAATTGACTGTGCTGAGGCAATTCCTTTATACCCCGTACATTGTTAGAGATGTTACTGGCCTGTGGTCACCGCTTTTTGCCGCCCCCCAACCCCAAGTTAGTGTAAGAGGCGCCCAGTTTCTAGCCTGAAATAATGAGATCAGATTGTGAGGGTCCGTGTTGGCAGGATCTGATGTAGGCAATAATATTTCTCAGAAAAATTTCAGGACTCCACAAATGTTCCCTGCAGTGTTTTTGCATATTTTACAATTTTTTTTTTGTGTCTAAGAGACATAATCCAATAAATATATTTTACAACTGACAAGCCAAAATGGTAACATTGTTTTCACTTGTTGACCTTTTCAGGCTCCATCTCTCACCACTCACTACAGCTTTGTACATTGAGACTACTGTAATTTTATAACATTCTCTTAACCGCTCTTATACCTAAATGTGATACTTGCAAGTATTTAGCATCTGTCTTAGTTCTGCAGATTTTTTTTCCTGTAACAGCCTTGTTAACTTTTTTGCTCCTAAAAATCAAAATTTAAATTTTTATGTATTTTGTTAGTATTTGGTAATCCACCTTTGGCTTTCAGCACTGCCTGAATCATTCTGGGCTCTGGAATTCGATTCAAGCATAACTTTACCAAAATCTGATCCCAGTTTTTCTCTACACATTCCCAATTGTTGGTGCAGACCTGGACTTGGTTTGGAAACAAATACAGCTTTTTTTCTTCAACTCTACACCCACAAGTGTTTTGGATAGATCTGGGGACTGGTGGAGGCCAATACAAGCAACTCTACTTCATTGTCATTGAACCATTCCTTCTCCAACCTTGACATATGCTCTGGGTCATCGTCCTTGCTGGAAAACTATATTGTCTTTTTCACACCCATAGTACTCGAGTGTATGAAGGACACTCACGTATATCTCAGCACTGAGATCAACATCTTTGCTGTGAAACCTCCCCAAGATCCTCAGGCTTCCTCCACTGAACCTGACAGTTTCTTCTTCAATTTCTTGATCTGTATCCTCAAGTTCCTTGATTCCTCCAAACCCATCATGCCCCATCAGAGCCCGTCTATTGACTTTTCATCTTATCACTCCAAATCGCGTGCCGTTTCAATCTCCATTTTCGTACTTTTTGGTTAACGCGAGCCACGCTTCTTATGATGAATAGAAGTCGAGGCTTCTTCACCTTTTTTTCGGGCCATCAATTCCAGACCTGTTGTAATACTGTGCAGCACGGGTCTTGCATGAGATCTGTGATCTCACTATTATGAGCAACACGACCTCATCACTGCTGTGTCCTGTCGTGCTAGAACTAATAGACCTTGTGATGTAGCCAACTTGTCTTGATATTTTGTGCCTGGACGTCCACCTCTTGGCTGTGGAAAATGAATGATGGACTTCATTTCATATTCTTCGCAGCTGTCATTGCCTCACAAATCAGTTGTCAGTTTTTTGCCCGGAGAAGACCGGCATCAATGACTGGATGATGCTGTTTTTCTCTTTTCCTTGGAATCTTCATCATGTCTGCTTGAACCAGTGACTTCACTTGGGAATCAGCCTAATAAACACACTGAGCTAATAAAAAGGGGGTGTGTGAGAACATGTTGGTAATTTGTTAGTATACAAGAAGAAAAAAGAATGTGTCCACCACCATGACTAAAACGGTAAACGAGCATGATGACAAGAACTGAGAATAAGCAATGCAAATCGATTCTGGTCAAAGTTATGTGTGAAGAGCCAAGATGATCGTCTAATAAAATGATTGTAGTCTCACATTCAAAAGCTAGGTGGAGTGGTGAGATATGGAGCCTGAAAGACACAAGTTCAAAACATGGTAACCCCTTTTGCTTGTCGGTGTAAAATATATTTATTAGATATGACTTTAGAACACAAAACACCTTTTTAAAGAATGTAAATACGCAAAACGCTGCAGTAAGTGGAGAAAAGAAAACAGTTTTCAGCTAAAACGTCCTGAATAATATTTGTGGAGTCTATGAATTTGTTCTGAGAAATAGTATCCCCTCCATCAATCCTTCCGATTATCTCAAATATTGATCTCATTATTTCCATGCTAGAGAACGGCCTCTCTACACTAACTTGGGTTGGGGGCAAAGCGGTGACCACATGGGAAACATCTCTAACAAGGTCAGGGCATGAAGGAATTGCCTCAGTGAACATTTTTGCTGAAATCTGGTCAATTTGTTTGCTTTGGGAGCGGAATCTTTTCCCCTGCGGTAACGCTTTGCCTGCTCCATCTCATCCAGGTACTTCTCAAAATGAAAACTCCTCATCTGATGAGGCTGAGGATATTGGAGCAGTAGCACTTGCAAGACCCGATTCCTCTTGTCCCTGCATTTAACCCAGTATACTAATTAACTTTTTTTATATTTTGGGAGTTGGAGTTGGTCCGTTTTATAACTATTTCATCTTCCTGGCAAAAACGGCCCTACTGTTACTACTCCACAGCCTTCGTTATACAGGTAAGAATGCAGGAATAATGGAGGCATCAAAATGAGGCTGAAAATATTTTTCTGCCAATTACAGCTTCACAACGAATTCCGTCTCTATAGCTGTACCTTGTTTATGTCCGAGTAGAATGAACTGCTGATGCATGGCATCCCACTCTCTTGAATATTTCTCAAGCAGGACATTGAGGTTCATGGTACAGATTAACCACTTCTACATTGCGGGACTCAGCCGATCCCACATGATTTCTAGTGGTTCAGGTCTTGAGAAATATCAGACGCCCTCCATTTGAGTTTCCCCAGTCCTCCAATAGTATTCCCTAATGATTACAACCTCAAAAAACGATGACTGGAGCATTGTCATCCATGAAAAGATGAAATTTACCAGTGTTGTTTCATGCAGAGACACAATGACTGCATTAATGATGTTCCAGTAGTAGAGTCTTATCACTGTACCATTCACAAAGTGTAGGGCAGTTCTGTATTAACTAGACACACCTTCATGATCCAACCTGCCCGCAACTTTAAGGCCCGTTCACCGAGAACGCTTAAATTGCCCGTCGTAATTGCGGGGACGGATTTGCTCTAGGAATTACACCAGCAGCCGTGCATGTAAAGCGGGGTCAGGGGCCGGCAGCTCAACCGGTCCCATAGACTGTCATTATCTAACGGCTACGTACACGCCGTAAATATTCACATATGTCACTGTATCTCCCCCACGCGGATTCGCCGAGCGTGGAGAAGAGACGGAATCCTACGTTCTCTATGAAACTGGTGTGATTACCGTATATACTGTGACGGATTTGATCCGTACTGCAGCGCAAATACGGCGTGCAGTACGCTCCAATCAGCGCCCAAATAAGCCGTGTTTAACAAGGCTTTTTAAATAACACCAGCCACACAAATGCCACTTCTGTACACTGATGTAAATGGCTACAAATGGTTTGAAGTGATACTTGGTTGCCTCTCACCTCTCTTGAACATGCTGGGAGTTATGTGGCATTCATCATCCGGCTCTGCAGGGCATTGTTACAATGAAGCAGTGATCAGGGTGTGATGGAGCCAAAGGACGTCCCACCACCCCCACTTCTTTTGCCTTTCTGTGACTTCCAGTCTCCCTGTATCTCTGTTGCAACCTGCTGATGACACTCTTTAAGCTCAAGGGCCACTTCCGTCTGAGAGCTTCCTGCTTGAAGCCTCGCAATGGCGAGGTTTTGTTGATTAGTCGTAAAATGTTCTCCTGGTCTTGGTTCGACCAAAATGTGAACATCATGAGGTATGACTTGTTTAAATCCAAATTCCAAATTGATTCCCCTCAATGTATTTATGATTCGGATCAAACACTTGTGAATTTACCAATAAGCCCCCTGTTTAGAGATCAGCAAGTTGTGCAAAAAGTACTGAAACATTGAACAGTTGAATGTGTGTCATTTAATTCATTTAAAAGAATTTTCAAGAAATGTTATGTTCATCCTGAAATTTCAGCCAAAAGCCAAATCTCCCTAACTTTGTGCGAGTAGTATATATTAAGGAGGTACACTCTTACTTTGTCATGGTCCTCATCAGATCATAGTAGGCAGTGTAAATAGTGGTTTAATTCTCCCCGCACGGTGAAGTGCATGGATGTTACATTTTCGTAGATTAATCATATTATGCAGCACTCCTAATTCTGTTCTATATAATAAGGTTATGTTCACATTTGTGTCATAATTTCTATTGTTTTGCTCTGTGATAGGAGCAAAACAATAGAAAATAAAGGCACTGCCGCGTCCCATCGCCCAACAGGATTTTTGATGGAGTGTGTAATGCAGATGGGACCATATCCGTAAATTAAAGGGGTGTCTCACTACATGGATTCATCTTATCTCAGTCTTGTTTTCTAGGTTTCATTTTTTAATTCAGGGGCCCATTTACCAGCTTGTGATGAGCGCATGAGTGGACACCCATTTTTCTAGCAATAGCGACCAGTCACTGGCAAGCCTATTAGGATATAACCATAGGTCCTGTATCAATTAGACTCCCTGAAGGAGCCTATGCAGGCCATACAAGAGGGGATAAACTAGAATTCTTAGGGACATTGTTACTGGACTCATATATTAGCAAGCAACTTGTTTTGTTTGCAAGATCTTTTATACATAAAAAGCAATCCCTGTAGTGAGACAACCCCCTTTAACAATGTTAACATGTACAATGATTACTTTTTGCTAATTTATTTTAATTTGTTTTTTTCGCAACTTAGGCACAGATTCCATTTTTGTGAGTGTTGAACATAACTGCAAGAGATCAGCACTGAAAAGAAAGTCTTCCAAGTGATCAGATTGCCGCTGCCCCACACCATTGAACTTCAGTTTTAGCTTTGTCTCTGAAAGAAGTCACACAGATACATGTGTTTTCATGAAGAGGGGGGAGAAACCAGAGGGCTACAGGCAAATGAGGCCTAAAACATTTCCAGCAAGCAATTGCCCAGGCAGTAGCCGACAGATGCTGCTGGAAATACGGGAGAGCCTGCGCCATCTACCTAAACCGTCCGATGCTGGGAAGACTGAGCAAGGGCCAACGAAGGCCGAAGATCCAAGACAAGGTCGCAATCCTCCCAAGTTTGTCACTTACCACAAAGCTCTGGCTGAGATCCGCAACTCTTTGCAGCCTTTCGCTAACTCCACAAATGCTTCTCAGAGGGGTGGAAGTGAGGTCAATCGGAAGATGCTCCATGACCTGCAGACGGCTGGCTTCGATGAGGTAAGGCGTGCGCGGTTTTAGCACCGTTTTTACATAGTGTTTTTTGCCATGGCTAGATGTTAGCTGAAAGTCCACTGGGAAATCTAAAACACCCTACTTACAATGGACCTCATTTATCAAATCAGACTACCCGTGTTGCCTGTAGCAACCAATCAGAGCACCACTTTCCTTTTTCCAGAACAGTTTAAAAAATAAAAGCTGGGCACCGATTTGGTTGCTACGGCAACAAACATGGAAGGGAGAGGCATGGACTGCACATCCTCACCGCATACGTTGATCTAATGCTTCTCAGCAAAACTTTACAAAAATTAACAGGAGGTTCCTAGGGTATGTTCACACGGCGTACTTCCGGCGCACATTTCGCCACGTATTTGCGCTCGAATATGGGCGACATGCGCGCCGAAATTACAGTAATCCATAGTTCTCGTATTTTATGCATGGGGAGATAAGTGACATGTCACTTTCTCGTGGCGCTTTTGCACTTTCCCCACTCCTCCCGCGCCTCAAGAGAACACACTGATCAGCGCAAGCTCCTGAAGCACATGATGTATTGCAGCGCGTACTGTACGCGCCGCAATGCATCGTGTGAACATAGCCTTAGTATACTTTTTGATCAAAACTGCCTCTCCAGTCCATGTTTGAATACATGCGTCTATATCTTTTCACACATGGATCAGCTCTCCTCCCCCATTTGCCCCAGGTAAGCTTTGTCAACCTTTCCTTTTTTTTGGTGGCGGTGCTGTATGGCGGACATTGTTGCTGTGGTGGTGCAGCCCAGAGCCAGGGAGCTAGGTCTGGCAGCAATGGTGCTGTTGGGCCACTGGGCTGTGCCCCTCATCTGTGTCGCTTTTGCTGCGGCGGTGGCCGCCATGCAGTGTTGCCCTAATTTAGTGTAGGGACCCACTTTATAGAGGTCGCCATGAAGTGGCAAGTGGGCAAATACGTTTTGATCAAAAAGTGTACTAAGAACTTCGTGTTCATTATTGTAATGTTTTGCTGAGAAGCATTAGATCAACGTATAGTGTGGGGATGTGCGGTCCATGCCTCTCCCTTCCATGTTTGCTACAGGCAACAAAGACTCTTTTCCGTCTAGGGTGAGTGGGTGGGGTTTTTTTTTTTTTCCATTAGTTTCAATTTTTGCACAAACCACATGCTGTGGGTAATTTTCAGGCAAATGCTCTCCCCATTTTTTTTCTACATTTCAAACTGGGATTCAAAGAGAAATCATTAAAGGGGGGGGGGGGGGGTTGTCTGACTTTAGACATCGATGGCATAACGCTAGGATATACAGTCATTGGTCTCTTGAGAACATGTCCCAAAACCTCCCTCCTCTTAAAGGAGAGGTTTATTGGACTCCACCATTGAAATTAAGGCTATGTTCACACGGCGTCTTTTAGGACGTATTTTGGGGCATAGTTGTGCTGCAATGTGCCCTGAAATGCGTCCTGTATTTACGGTAATTATCATTGAGAGCTATGATTACCTGCCGTCTTCCCCGCCGCATATTGAACGCTGGCAGAAAGAAGTGACGTCACTTCTTTCAAGCATATACATGGCAGGGATAATGAAAGTGAATGGGCCCGGCCTGATCAGCGCTTTCTTCTTCTAAACACACGCCGTCTTGCAGCATACACAGGTACGCCCCAGAAGACGCCTTGTGAACATATCCTAATAGAAATTCTGTGTACAGCCCAGTGGGATTGGAGAGGTTCCAGGGCTCATTCTTGAGATAGGTGCGAGTTTTAGAATGAGCCCCAAAACCTTTCAGGCATCGCTGGGCTGTACAAGGAATTTCCATTCATTTCAATAGGAGAGTCCCCATCACATCTCCATTCAGAACGGAGAGCACTCGGGCTTGTTGTCTAGATATCAGACATTGCTGGCATATCACTAGGATATGCCATCAATGTCTGAAATCAACCTTTACGTTTATCGGTCATATGCTCTACGAGGTCAGGCGAGTGTGCCTGGAAGCAGACGTGCATATTTTTTAGCCAAAGCCGGAAATGCATTAAAAAGAAGGAAACACGTAGTGGGAAGACTGCATCTTCTCTTTGTGGTATTCAGTCTTGTGTTGGCTCAAAAAAAATCATGTTTGTGATTCCAGCTTTATAAAGGGACCTAATCATACAACAACCCAATCTATGGTGGGTGCATGATTCCGAGTGACAAAACACTTAAATCTGTGATATGCTATTCACCAGTAATTCGTGTATAACCCTTATTTCACACATTTATAAAATGAAATTTTGCAGAGAAAATAAGATGAAAAAAACTGGAAACAGTGGTGTCATATATTCTATCTAAGAAGTTAAAGGGGTTTTTCCACACAAACAGATCCCTTCCTGAAGCCGTCTCGTAGCAAAGGTCGGAACCCTCATAGAAATGAATGGGGGACAGCCGTGACAGCATGGCCATCTCCTCATTCACCGAGACTGACTTGTTGCAAGTTAAGAACCAGAAAGGAATTTTGCTTTGTGTTAAAACAGTTTACATGTTCGCCTTTATCCCAAACTAAAATCTAGTGTCTAATGTTATGGCAATGTCTATAGATTAAAAAACAAAAAACAGATCTTAGTGCTTTAAAGGGGTTTTATCATTTCATTAAATGGTCTTCAGAATAAGGGGACAGTAAAAACAAGCAACTTTGCAATTGGATGTCATTAGCAAAGCTGTCTTGTATTCACAGTATTCCTTATCTTGTGTTTTTGTTTACACTGATATCCAGTCCTGGTCGAATCCCTCCATCTCCCTCCTCCTTGCATTTCACTAGCTGAGAGCTCATTTACATTCTGTACAGGGGCGCCCCCCCCCCCCCCCCCCCTCCCAGTCGAATTCACAGAGCTGTTCTCCTCACTCAGAGTAAGGGACCGGCACATTTTCCACTTTATACAGCCAGAAGAAAATAGAATTACACTGAAGGGCTTACACAATCAGGAAACAGCACAATTTGTGTCGATCCCTGCCTGACTCGGAGTTAGGGGCCGTAGCATTTTCTCTCTCCACACCCAGCAGAAACAGACTGCAACAGATTCTACAATGAGAAAACATAAAATTTTTGTCCCGGTGCCTAACTCTCCTGCATAGAAGCGAGATCTGTGCCGTTCCTAGAGCTGTAACACATCTCCAGCTGTGAGAGGAGAAGAGTTCAGTTGCTCAGTCTAGATTGAATGCAGCCTGTGGTATGTATACAGCTCTTACAAAATAAGACTGCAGGGAGAGACACAGTGACATGTGGACTCAGAGAGGGGGTGGGAGGGGAGTCTCGGGAGCCAGCATGCACAGTGAAGGGGGAGGATGATGTCACCCAGATGAGAGGGGAAGAAACGCCAATGCATTTCCAGAGTTGAGAAGCTGAGAGCAGTGTGAATCAGCCAAACTAAGGAAGCGATACATCCCCTTTTTAACTTATTTTTTTTATTCTTAATAAAGTAGATCTAAAAGTGAGAGACAAATTAAAATGAATGAGTAACATCCAAAAAGGGCAGCAAGAATAGGGGTGAACATACACAAGGTTCGATAGGAATAATCAATGTAATAAATGATTATGAATCAATGTATGGTTCCAAATAGATCATATTTCTGGCACTAAGAGATTTTATGTAATGTTCTAAATCCCCAAACAATGTAAAATGCTAGAGCAACACAGTATAGACGTGTGAAAAGTAAGGTGCAAGTGCCAAAATATAAATATGCCTAAATCATTTAGTTCACAGAATTTCTAAGACAGACCAACCATAATAAATATGGTCACTGTGATCTAAATCTATTTATGTAAATTGGTTTCTGTTGTCTATTCTTTATGCACGGCCAAACCGGAGTGGATTAATCTACGCCAAATCGAGCACATAGGTAAATCAGGCATTTTGGAAGGTTTTAGCCCAGGTTTCATCTCTCCTAGTTTTCTCAATTTATTTGCAAAAAAATAAATCAAATTTACTGCAATTGGTGTCGGTTTTTATGCGTGGCCAGACAGGTAAACCAATTTGCAACATGCAAATTTCACAAATAAGTAAATAAGGCGCTTCAGAAGCTTATTCACTAGATATTAGTTTTCTAGGACCTACTGGTCTCAACATATTTAAAAAAAATTGGAGTTCTTTCTTAATGCGGTACAGAAAATTTGGCGCTTGAAAGGTTTTTGACCAGATTTTGGCTCTCTGGGACCTACTGTTCTTGACATATTCAGACACAAAAAAAAACAACCTCTCCCCCTCATATACTGTACTGCTATTCGATCACTGCCACAGAGAGACAGCATACTTTATACCTCAAGAAAAGGTTCATCTGCAAGGAATGGTAGGGGCTCTCAATCCTAATGTAAAAGTCCCAAGCTGTAACCGCTTAGGTATAGAATCTGGCATCCCCTCCAAGCTTCTTAAAATGTCACCTTTATTTCTTTTTGCTGTCTAAAAACATTCATTGTTTCAGAGAACACATCCAGAGAGTAGTTTTCCTTACACATTTCAAACTCCTGTCAGTCCTTAATCATTGCAGCTATGATTCAGGACTAACAGGAGTTTGAAATGCGTAAGCAGCACAAATGTGTCCTCTCAAGCATTGAATGTTGTTATGCCACAGAAAAAGAAAAGATGACATTTTTTGAAGCTTGAAGGTGATGCTGGATTCTATACCCATGCTGTTAGTTCTAGAACTTCTACCTCCCGTTAATATTATACTACTGGCACATTGCAACGTACCTCATCCCTCACTGCAGTACTGTACTACAGCCATTCCATTCGAGAGAGGCACTGGATATCTCATACCTCCCTGTAATACTGTACTGCTGCCACATCACAGCCAGAGAGGCACAGCGTACCTCATACCTCCCTGTAATACTGTACTACTGCCACATCACAGCCAGAGAGAGGGA